>JASAOA010001554.1:0-17515 GCA_030849815.1 Vickermania spadyakhi | reverse complement strand
AGATTGTTTGGATTAGGTTTGGTTTTGTTTGTGATTTGTTGTAGTGTTATAGTTTGTAAAATTGCAGTTGTATTTACATTTGTGCTAGGCGTAAAAGGTTTTAAACACCGGTAACTCGGGGTTTGTGGGTTTAGTGTTACAATATTTATTGACTTGAGTAGCTGGTTGTTTAGGCATTATATTGTAGAGTTGGTTGTTTTGACTTAGTTATTTGCGTGCTGTTGGGTTTGATTGTGTGCTGTTTTGCTTCTTTATTTTATGATACTTGGTGGTTTGCATGCTATTTGACTAGATTTATGACATTATGGTTTTAAGCTGGTTTTACAGGTTGCAATGCGATGTTTCCCGAGGTTTAGCTGCTTCTTAGTTTCTTTGGGTGGGTTTTATAGTGCTTGTTACTTCTGTAAATTGGGTGTGTACGGGTTGTTTTGATATTACTTTAACTTGTAGATGTTTGTTAGCTTTACTTTAAATGGGTGTACGGTTATATTATGTTAGTGTTTTAGAACATGAAGGTTACATATGTTTGCTGTTTGCTTTGCTTTTACTTTTGATTTGGATTCTATAATTGCTTTAAATATTGTATATTAATGTAATAGTATTTGAAGTTGTTGTTTACCCGGTTATTACTTTATTATGATGCGGGTAGATTACGTGTTTTTGGCAGTTGCATTTTGCCAGAGCTTGTGCCAGCGAGTTAGTTATATTCGCGTATGTTTTTTGGGTTTGTAGTTCCATCATGATTTGTTTTGGAGGTTTTGCTTGTTGTTTGCAGGCGGGTACATGTGTGTGTTGTTGCTTGGACGTGGGATGTTTGTGGTTATACTTGTTGCGTGCGCGATTAGTTGGAGTTTGATTTGACGTAATATTGTTTTGTTTAGATAGGTTGTTGTGTGTGGTTTACTGTTTGAATTAATTATGCTTGTTGGTGTGGGTTTAGATTGTAGTGCAATAGGTCTTACAGGTGTGAGTCATTGTTATTCGTTTGTTTTGGCGGTAATGCAACTTTATTTGTGTTGTACGGGTTTTTTTTCGGATTTCGGTTAGGTTTGTTCCATGCCTTATGGGCATATTAGTATAGGTGGGTTTAAAGTATTTGTGGTGCTTGAATTGTTTGCGTTAAGTGTTTTATATGGTACGTTTGTGAAACTCTGATGCGCTTCGATTTAGATGTTTCTATTTTAATTGGTTTTATACCTGCGGATTAGTTTGGTGGATTGTGCTATATAATTGCCCTACTTATTTGGGTTTTGCGTTGATAATTACTTTGGTGATTACGGTTTGACGATTTTGTTTTATGCAGGAGGTTTTTGTTGGCTGCATTACTTTTGTACTGTATTGGTGTATTTAGCTGCGTGTTGTCTTTTACGGTGATACTTAGGGTTTTGGGGGAGTTGGTTATATAGTTTTGGTAGAGAGTTGTGGTATTGTATCTGCTTTAGGTGTAGTTTAAATTCCGCAAATAATGTTACAATTTCATAATGTAGTTTTACTTATTTGTATACTAATGGTTTGTGGTTTTTTGAAGTATGGTATTGTGAGGGTTTGGAAGTCGTGTGTTTGCTTTTTTATGTGTTTGATTATGTTAGTTGGAGACTTATAGTTAATTGTTACTGTACTTCGGGTTCATGGAGTTGCATCAGGGTGGGTACTTTGACAGTTTGCTTGCTAGTGGATGCTTAAACGTTGCGGGGTCTACATTTCTTTTTAGGTGCAGATTTTAGTATTGTTTTGGGTTGAGGTATTTAGATTTTACGAGGTTGTTTGTATGTTTGTGGGTTTTTTGAACTTGCTATAGGTACTGCAGGTTGGTAGGTTTTGATTTGGAGTGTGCTATACGCAGGTGTTGGTTTAAAGTATGTTAGCTTGTAGTTTGTTGTAGGGTATTGAGTTTGTATATTTTGATTGTAAGTTTGGGTGGTTTGTTTTACTGGTTTGCTGGGGTGTTATAATTGTATGATACTACATTGTTTACTTATAGTTTCGGGTTTGATATATTTGCGTGTTTTAAGGTTGGTTTTTGTTGCTTGTGCACAACTTGAGTGTGTTACTTGGTTTTCGGGTAATTTGATATTTAGCAATAGGATTCAGTGCTTCTGGCTTTGCTTGTTTTATGTGTTCTTAATTGGCTTTTCTTTAGGTTTTGGTTTACTGACTTACGTGTGGGTACGCGGCTATGGGTTTCTGCTATTGTAGGGGGGTATCGTTTCAGATTAAGTTTTTGTTTGATATGTTAAGCTATGCCTAGTGCTTTGTTTTGCATACAGATGGGCTTCCTGATTTTTGGGTTTGTGACCTGTGTTTTAGCACGATTTGCTTGTACTTGGTCTATGGAGGTTTGCTTTTGCGTTTGATATTAGGTTGGTTTGTTGTTTTGATGTGTTTGTTATAGGTTTCTGTTTGCTAGTTGTTTTAGTTGCAGGAGCCAGTTGTAGTGTGCTGTTTGGGGTTTCTGCTGANAGGTTTGCTTTTGCGTTTGATATTAGGTTGGTTTGTTGTTTTGATGTGTTTGTTATAGTTTCTGTTTGCTAGTTGTTTTTAGTTGCAGGAGCCAGTTGTAGTGTACTGTTTGGGGTTTCTGCTGAACTACAAGGTTCCTGCGTGGTGTAGGGTTGATATAATATACCTATCGTGGTAGATACTGCGTTTTTGGGTGTAATTTGAGGTTTTTACTTAACTTTTATGGAGTTTGGTGGGTAGAATTGTATATTTGGCTTAATTTGGCTCGAGTTTCTGTAAGGGTTGTGTTTTAGTGTTTGAGTTTTCGAGTTTTTCGTGGTTACTTGTGCTGGGCTTAGTAGAGGTTTGTTTTGTGGGCGCCTGGAGTTTTTGATGTGGGTTGAATTTGTATGTCAGAACGTTTGTATACGTGTTTAACTTATGTAATAGATTTACGGAGCGTTTTGTATATTTTGTGTTTAACTTGTGGGTAGTCTGTGTTGTTGTAAGATTTAGAGGTTTTAATTTATTGTGTGAATTTGTTTGGTGGGTTTTGTTTTTGAGAGTGTAGGGTTATAGTTAGACAACTTGTTGTTGGGTTAATTGTGTTCAGGGTTAAGGGTTTACATGATATTGCTAGATTTATTGTGGGTTTGATTAGGGTTTTGTTTGTAAGGTCTGCATTTATACATATTTGCAGCATTGGTTGTATATTGCAGTCTCTGCATTCCTCGGGTAGAAGTTTGTGGGTTTTTATTTAGAGCTCGTTTAAGTTGGTTATTTAAGGTACATGTGTTTCATTGTTTCCTAGAGTAGTTTGTGTTACTTGTTGTTGTTTGTAGGTTGTACTAGTTTGTTTTCTGGTGTTGTTTTAGATGCTTGTAGGTTGACGTTGTGGTATTAGATTCGAGTCCTTTAGCGAATAGTTTCCTTGTGAAGGAGGGTTTCGTGCAAGCACTTAGATTTGCGTGTTTGTATAGGTTTTTGGTAGCTGCGTTTGTTATACAGCCTACTTTTATTATGGTTTTGATTATAGTGCTATTTGTTACACTTATTGTGTTTGGGCTTTTCGGCATTTGGTTGATTAATGGTTGTTCTATTGTGCAGGTTTCGATTTCTTGTGGGTTGTAGTGTGGACAATTATACCTTTTGTGGGCTTTTATGTTAAGGTCTTTGTGGTAATTTGTTATTTGCCATCTAAGGTTTCTTGTTTCGGTAGGAACATTCGTTTTGCTTTGTTTGCTTTCGTCTGTACTATATTTGTTTACTTTGGAGTTGGTAGGTATTTTGTTTTGTGAGTTTGCTGTGGATTGTGTAGGGGATACTATGTTAAATTGTTGCTTTTCATGGGTTTGGTTACTAGTGTAAAAGTTTGGGTACCCAGACAATTTTGCGCCGTTTCCTGGGAACGTGTGCTTGGTGGGTGTTAATTGATTTCGAATATTGTGTTATTTTATGGTTGTTTACGATGTAGAGTTTTCATAGTATTGTTGTTTTTGGCTTATGTTGGAGGTGTTAAGGTCGAGTTTTAGGGTTTTACAGGTAGTGTGTTGTTTGTTTTTTTCGTAATTTATAACTTCTATTTAAGCCCACTTGTACAGGTGCATTTGTGAGCTCCTTGGGTTTAGTTTGGAGTTAGGCACCACATGAGTTTTACTTTGGCAGCTTTTAGGTTTATTATACCGTTGGGTTTAGCTGTGGGTGGAATTGTATTATGGGTTTAGTGGGATTTGTTGTGCTTGAATAATTGTTATATTAATATATGGGTGTTTGGATGCGACTAGTTTTAGAGTTGCAGTGGTGCTTTAAGTTGTTTTAGATTACAGTTTAGGCATATAGTGTTACACGTAGGTTTAAAATTGTTAGTTTGTGTTTGTTATTTATAGTGCGATTTGGTTGTTTTACTTATGATTCTGTGTAGTGTTGTGGGATTACATGGTTAAATTGTTTACTGGAGGTTTGTACGTGGGTGTTTTATTGTTGACCGTAGAAGTTTCATTTTGTAGGTTGGGGTTTAAACAAGTGGGCTAGTGTCCTATGTTTTACAAAATTGTGTATTTACTTCCCTTTTATTTGTTATATAATGTAATATTCTAATTCTTTTCTTTATTGTAAGTTAGACTATTACTTGGCGAATGTTACTGTTGTATAGTTTGTAATGTTGTTGGTATGCGGGTTTTTGGTTGCTTTGTTGTGGATTGGTGGTCTTCCAGATGTTTCTGTTTGTTGTAGTGTTTGCGTTGAGTTTAGGTACTTTCGTTAATTTCCTGTGAGCAGGTTCGTATTTGATGAACGTTGTGTGTTTTGTTGTTGGTTTTTATTTTAGGTTTCTGGTACAGTTTGGGAGTTTCTTGCGTTGTGCTTTGTGTGGATTTACGAGGAAGGTTGTTTGTAAATTTGATTTATTTATACTTTAAATGCTATGTGTTGTTTGTTTGTTTTTTGTTTTGGGTTGTTGGATGTGGGGGATTTGTATTCGCGGTTTTTGAGGGTATGATTGCTTAGCATTTGTTTTACTGTTGTAGTGTGTTTAGGTTCTTTGCAAATTTTTGTTTTATGTACAGCTAGGTTTGTGCTTACTGGCTTGGTGTATGGTATTTGGGTTGTGTGATTTTTGTGGTTTTAATGGGATTAGCATGTGGGGTTTTGTGTATGCTTTGCTCTTTAATACGTAGCTTAAGGTCTGAGATTTGTAGTTTGGCTAGTTTATTTCTGTTTGTTTTAGTTTTTGCTATGTGTGTTTATATCTTGTGTTTTGGTTTAGTGTTGTGCTTTGTGTTTATGTTTTATGTTTGGTGTGGGGTTAGTATATTAGGGTTGGTGAGTTTTGCGGATCAGATGTTTGATTAGTTTGTTGACTTGCATACTAGGGTTGCTTTATTGTAAGTTGTTTGCAGTTGCTTGGTGAGTTTGGTTTTCCGCGTGGGCAGGGGTTGGAAGTTGATGCTTTACTTGTAGTTATGATTTGTATTTGCATATGCAAGAGTTTGCTTGGGGTGTTGCACTGGCTGTTGTGGTGTGATATGATCTGTGATGCTTGTAATTTAAACGTTACAGTGTGGATTTGACATAGTTGCATTTTGGTTTTAAGTTCTTCTGGAGTTTGGTTTGTGATTTCAGATTTTTCAGTGTTTAATTGTGGGATTTGTATGATTGCGATTTTATAGGTTTTGTGATTGTAGATGTTTATAGTTAATGTTGTTTGTATGGTAATCGCTTCTGTTTTTGCGTATGCGAATATATTTAGGTATTCAGAAGTAGGGCATTATTGCGGGCTGGTGAGGTGAAATTTTGTATAATATGATTTATAGATGTAGTTGTTTAGCTTTGTGACTTTTATTTTAAAGGTTACGTGTTCGGACGGGTAGCTTAGGGTTTTACTTGGTTTCTTTGTTTACGTGGGTTTAAATCCAATGTTTGGAGTTGTGAGTTTTCGTGTTTATTTTCTGTATAGTTGTTGGTGGTTGTTAGATTACTGTTACAAGTATGTTGCTTATACTTTATATATTGTGTTGGTATAATTTCGTGTAACTTTCATTTTGTGAGTTTGGTGCTTTATTGTGTGCTACTGCTACACTTGTTGCCGATGTAGATTTTGGGATTTGTTACTGGTGGTTTTGCTAGTGCGTTTGTTTGGTTTTAGGAATCAACTCAGATTTGATTTACTGCTTGGGTTTTAGTCGTTAGGTTTGGATTTGTTTGCGGGCAATGCTTTGTTGCTTTTTGTGTTGTGTTGGGTATGCTCTGCCAGACCTAGTGCTGTTAGGTTGTGTTTCTGCTTGCGAGTTTGGCGTTTGTGGGTTGCTAATTTGCCTTTGGAATTTCGCTGGAGGTCTCTGTATTTATCTAGAACTGCGGATTTTACGTCCTGTGTAGGGTTGATATAATATAAGGTTTGGAGCTACTGTAGATTTGGGTCAGCGTGTAATATGGTGTTATGGCTTATTTAGGGTAGTTTGGGCTTTTTAGGTGTGTTTTTTGGTGTTATTTGGTGCTTTTGGTTGAGTCGACGTACTGGAGTTGCACACTCTGCTGAGGGTTGTTTACGTTTGCAGAAAGTTGGTAGTTTGCGCGTGTACTTTTTACTTGCGTTTTTGGGTTTGTACGCACCTTTATTGTTTGTTACCTTGTTAGTTAGTTTACGTAACCGCTTGTTTTACCTTGCTTGTACGAGTTTAGGATTGTGTATTGTTTGCTTGTTTAGGAGTTTTGTGTGTGAGTTGTTTTGGGTGGATGTTTGATGTTTAGAGTTTGGGTGTTAAATTGGTTAGATTGCGGGATTTAGGGTGTTCGTTGACTATGTTGTTTTGTGGGCATGTGTAGAGTACTTTAAAGCAATTGTGCGGGGTGTGCGATAGGTGCTGACGCATTTACATTTTACAATAGCGTTTGTACCTTGGACTCCTACAGGTTTACATGTTATATTTTCTTTGTTGGATTGTTACGCTTGTATTTAGGCTTTAGTGGTGTTTGTTGTTGCATACTTTGCTAGTAGAGCAATTAGGCACTGTTTTGAGTACGAGTGTGTTATTGGATTAATTACTTCTTAGTTTTCGTAGTACTGTTGGCTTAGAGTGTTTGTATATTTTGCTTTAATTGGTTTGTAGTTTGGATGTGTAGGGGTTTTGTGTTTAATAGGATGTTTGTTATAAAGGGTGTTTTAATTTTTGTTTTGTAGGGTTTAAGTATTGCAGGTATGAGATTGGGGTTTTGCTCATAGATTTATATGTCGATTGGTTGCTTTGACTTTGAAGGTTTGGTAACATTGTTGTGCTTAGCTGACTTGCAGGGTATAAGTTTCTTATTATGTTGTAATAGTTGTTTTGTTTTGCGTCTTGGGTTTTGGATTCTGCATTTTGTTTAAAGGTTAGTTTAGTTTCCGAATGTTTTGTGAGGTTGATAGTGGTACTGATAGTTTATAGATAGTAGTTTACGTGTGCTTGATTTACGTATAAGTTGTGTATGGTAAGGGTATTGTAGTGTGTGGAGGTTTCGGGTTTTATGTGTTGTGTTAAGTTTGTACTTTGAAACGTGGGGTTTTAGATTTTAGTAGTGTTTGAGTTAGTGTTCATATCGTAGTGTTTTGCTTTACGTGTTGTTGTATTTAATAGTTATGGATAATTACGTACTATACATTGATTTTGTGGTGGGTATTATGTGTATTGTTGGCTTGAGTTTGTGTTAGGTTTAGTAATGGAGTGCCTAAATGTTACGGTGGGATTTGCGTGGAGATTGTTGTTTTTTATAGTGTTTTACAGTTGTAGGCTTACAATTTAGGTGATTTAGGTTATATATCGCATTGGGGTTTATTTTGCTGGAATTATGGAGGTCGGTGTGTTTTGCGTATTGCGTGGCTTGTTATTTGCTTAGATTATGTAGAGCATAGATTTGCTAAATTTGCTGTTACTTGCGATTGTTTATTGTGGTGATGGGTTACCAAGTTTGTATGCAGGTGTTGTTAAGGGTGCAATGGTTGCTTGCTTTGTGGTTATTTTGATATATTTATTTTGCGTTGTTTTTTGTTTTTTGTTTGGGTGTTGTAGGCTGTATGTTGAGTTTTTATTTTCTTAGTTACTTGAAGGTTAATGTTTACATAATTTTACATGTGTAGGTTGTTGCTTTATTGTTTGTATTTAGCTGTTTATGTTGTGTGTTCTACGTTGTGTGTTAATTGTATGTTTGTTGTACATAAATTAGCTACTTGTTTTAGATTTGATAGTAGGGTTTGGGGTTTAACACCTGGTAGATATACATTGGAGTTGTTTTAGTACGCTGTGGGTTTTTGGGATATTGTGTTTGTTGTTATAGTTAGTGTGAAGTATTTCATGTGGGTTGTATTGTCTTATTTATTACATATTAATTTAGTATTTTTGGGTTTGGAATGTTGTGATAATGTTGTGTTGTTGTAGGATTATTTGGTCTTTCTTTTCCTCTGCTTATTGTGGTTATTGTGTGATTTACTAGTTATTATGAGTTGTAATATTGACAATAGTTTATTAGTTCGTGGTGCTATTACATGGATTTTTAGTTTAATGTTCTATAGTTATAGTTTTATAAGGCCTGTTTGTTGTGATTTATGTTCTTATGATTTACTATGGTGGATAATGTTTGAGGTTACGGTGTATATAGTTTATTTAGTTCTAATGTAATAGTGATGAAAGTTGTTATTGGCTTGCGTTTTGCTGTATGTTTTGGTAGGTTTTGATATTTGTGGTTGTAGTATTGTGTTGTTTTTGCGTTTGCTTGGACAAATTGTGTGTTTTCTCATTAGTTTGTTTATGATTTTACTTTGTACATAGGGGTAGAGTTGCTTGCAGACGTTTATGTTATTTTGTAGTGGTATGCTTAGTGGCGTTTGTAATTTATGAGGTTCTATTATATAGGCTGGCGCTAGTGTATAATAGGTTGTTGTGGGCGTGTAATATTTTGATTTATAGAATTTCGTAGTTATAGTCACATATTATAACCTTAGGGTAGTATGTTTGCGATTCGTTTGTGTACTAAATTTGATATTGATATTTTCATTGTAATAGTACTTGCATACTCTTTTGTGTTTGTTGGTATTACTTGAAGTTATGGTGTATAGTTGAATTTGGTATGTGTAGTGCATGCAGGTAGATTACGTACGTGTTATAATGTAATAAGATTGTGTTACTTGTGTGTGTATGTTGTTTGTTACCGGAGGCTTGCTGTTGTTGGTGTTGTTATTGGTATTTAGTGTTATTTTTGTTTTGTGTTGAGTTTGCGAGGTTTGGAATTTGTAGATTCATAGGATTGTATTATTGCGCACTGATTTTGTTTTATCTGTTTTGTTGTTAGTGCTTGATGTTGTAGTTGCCTTTGTAACAGGTTTGTGATTCGTTAGTTGCCCCCATGTAAGCTTTGGTTTTGTTTGCCTTTACTTTTATTGGTGTACTTGTTTGGATGTTGGGTTGCTTTTGGATTTATAGATTGTGTAACTTGGTTTTGTTTCTGGGTAAACTGGTTTTGCTTTGTGGGTTTGCATGTGGATTTCTTTTCAAGGTTGTGCGTTTACATTGTTGTTTGGATTGGGCTTTATAAACGTTTACTTTTGAGGTGCAGTTTTGCGTGCAGTTTGTTTTGTTTGGTTGGCTACATTCAGTGTTTAGATTGGACGTTGTTAATTTTGTTATTTCTTTTTGGGTTTGTTATATTGTGATGATGTACGGGTGATGTTGTGGGTTTCGTAATTGCACATTTAGATTTGGTTTGTGGGTAGCTTGGTTTGGTTTTGCGTTACGGATTTGATTTTGCTTGTACTTACGTTATATGGTTTGGGCTTTCCTGCTATGGTTACTTTTGGTTTTCGTTGAGTTGGGCATGGATGCTTCGCTGATTTTGTATTGTTTGTTGTGTTTAGTTTATGTGTTTGCGTAAACTCGGTATTGGTTATTTAGGTGTGCACGGTTGTTTGGGGTATAGTTTATACTTATGATTTTGAGGTTATTTGCATTTAGTGCGATAACTGCGGGTTTTACGCGGGTAGTTTTGGTATAATTTAGCATATTAGTCTTACTTAACTTTTCGGTATAGTTGCGGGTTTTGCGTCGGTATTTTAGCTGCTTGTTCTTTAAAGCGCTAGGGTATTTACTTTGTGATTTGGGTGGTTTTGGGGGTTTTTGGGTTACCTGCGGGTTTTGCGGACTGTGTAGGGTTGATATAATATAGGTATCGGGCCTTTTAAGGGCTTTAGGAGTGGTTTGGTATGCTGGGTAGTAAGGATTATGCTTTATGCTCGAAGATGGGGTCTATAATGCAGGTTTAGGTTGTGGGTGGTTTTGTAGATCTTGGGTGCACGTGCTTTTTGTGTAAGTTTGGGTTTTTGGGTTTTGTATAGTGTAGGGTGTAGTTTACTGTGAGGGTTGTTTTTGGATGTTGTGTGAGCGAGGGTAGTCGTCGTAGGCGGACATATTTTATTAGTATTTACGTAAGGTTGCAGTTTTGGGTTTCTTCGGGTTGTGTTATTTTAGGTTGTGCCCTAGCAGTTGGTTTTTTGCATGTTTCTGTAGTTGTCTTTGTTTTGTAGTGTAGGGTTGTAAGTTACGTCTTTTAGTGAGTTGGTTACTATTATATTGTGTTTTTGTTACTGATTTTATAGGAGTAATTTGATTACTGCAGTTTTTGGTGATGGAAGTTATTGGTTACTTGTTTTTCCGGAGGATACTTGTATGGTGATGTAGTGTGTAAAGGGCTTATAGTTTTGTACTTAAGTTGCATGAAAGTTAGGTGTGTGTAATGGTTATAATTTCTAAGAGTTATGGTTCATAGCCTAGATTTGTTACGTTGATATGATTTGTAATATTGTAATTGTAATGTTATGTTTTTTTATTATTATTACTTGGGATAGATGTGATAGTTTTGTGGTTTACGTATATTAATGTGTGCTTATTTGCTGTATTTTATATATGGTTTAATTACAGGTTTGTGATTGATTTGTTGGTGTGCTTTTGTTTTAGTAGGTTTGTTTTGATGGTAAATTGTGATACTTTATATTTGGTTTAGATGGTATGGGTTGATCTACATTACATATTGCAATATTGTAGTGTGTTGGGTATCTGTTTTAATATTGGTATATGTTGTTGTTTTGTTGTGGGTGGGTTTGTGCGGGTGGGTTTGACTCTGCATATATGTCTGATAGACTTAATGTTTGTAGTTTGTCTAACGTTGTTTAGTAGGTTATATTGTGGTTGTCTATTTAGTGGATTGACGTTTGGAGGTTTGGTAAGTGCGTTGTGATTTGCTTATGCATGTGTAGTTTTAGTGCTTTATGTTTGTGGTGTAAGTTTGTTGATTTAAGGTATTGCGGCGTGTTATGTTGTTTACGTAGGTGTATGTTTTAGTGCAAGGGTGGCTTTGTATTTTGATAGGAGGTTGGTAATTTCATTATACGTTAACTTTCGATATGAGTAGACATTGTGATTGAAGATTTAGTATATTAACGGGAGTGTTTTTGTTGCGTGTGTAAACTGCGTTGCTTCAGTTGGAGTGGTTTAACAGATTTATGTTTATGTGTTTCCGTATATTGTGTTGTATGTGTTAATTAATGTGTACATGTTTACTTTGCATGGAGTTTAAGCATATATGGTATTGCTTAACATGTTTGATTTTTTACCCGTGTATGTTGATATGCCATGTGGATTTAGAGTAGGGTGTTTTTATTTTCTTTAGCTTACATACTGTTATGTTTCTTTTTATGTGTTTTGAATTTGCAGTTTATTTAGGGTTTGGGATGGTTTGTTTCCTATTTATGGTGTATAGTTAGGTTGTTATTGGGCATGAAAACGATGGTAGACGTAGTTTTATTATGTGTTTAGTGTTGTAGCTTATGGTTGTGGTATTGGTTTTCTTTTTAATTCCACTTACTTGGAAGTTTGGCTGGTGTAGGGTTGTGTAGATTGCAGTTTGTCTATTTGATTGATTTTCATGTTTTGCTGGGGTTTATAGGTTTTTATTTTATTTTGGGTGGTGGTGTTAGTTGTTACTTGATGAGTTGTTGTTTGTCTTAATTTGTATTAGTGGTTCAAGATAACTGCTTTGCGGGTACATTGTTGTTGTTATTACATTGTGATAGCGGTAACTGTGTTTGATTGTGTTTTAGTATTGATATGACTTAACTTTCGATTTAATGTTGCAGATTTTGCTTGAGGTTTCTTGTTTTATGGGTTGTACATGTATTTGGTTTTGGTGTGGATCTAGATGATTAATTTGAGCTTGAAATATGTTTAGGTTTGTCTGCGTGTACATTTAGATTTGTGAGTTGCTTACTTTATACTTATAAGTGTTATTATATGAACACAGTTTGTGCTTTGTTTTGTGCAGTGTTTTACTGTTTTTGATTTAAGATTGTATGTTAGGGTAGGTAGTTTGTATTTAAATTAAATTTGCATATTTTAGATTGTTATTTATAAAGTGAATGTATTGTTGTTTATTGTTGGAGTCTGTCTGTTTTGGAAGATGCTGGTTTTTGTTTTGTTTGTGTTCGAACGCCTGGGTTTAAGATTTCATATGTGTATTTGTGTATTGCGTATTTAATTGAGTTTTGCTTGAGGTAGGTTGCTGCTGGCTGTGTAGTGTGTGTGCTATTTTTTCATTTCTATATAGACATTTGAGACTTACTTTGATTTGTACACATTTAGTGATGTTACATGGTTTGTTTTTCCACCGGTATTTTGATTTTGATTACTTAGATTGGTGAGTTTTGTTAAACATCTCGTGATACTATAATGGTATATTAATGCTACAGATTGTTAGTTTTGTTTGGGGTTCTACAGATTGGTGGGTGTTTATTTGTTTATATGACATGGGTAGTTTGGGTTATACGCATATTTTGGGTTTAACGTGCTAATTGTTTACTTACGTTTGGGGAGTATTCGGTAGGTTTCCAGATTATGTTAGATTTAATACAACTCTGATTTGCATTGTAGAGGGTTAGGGTTATGTTATTATTACTTTGGGTTTATATATTGGTTTTGTTATGTAAATTAAGTTTTGTTGCTTAATTATTTTGGTGGGGTTTCGAGTGTGTTGTTTAGATTTTGCATGCGTTTGTTTAGACTTTGTTCGATTACGTTGCGGTATGCTGTTATTTTGGTACATTTTGTTTGTTTTATTAAGTATTTTATATAGTTAATAGTTGGTGATGAATTACTTACTTTGGGGTAGGTTTCTGTAGGCAAATATTTTGTTTTGCTGTAGTTGTTGGTTGCACTTTTCGTTGGTGTGAGGTGGTAGTAGCTATGGTTTATTTACTTTCTAGTTGCTTTTAGGTGTGAACGTACTACACTGTTTATAGTTGTTGTTGAATGTTTGTTGTGGTATGGTTTATTTGGTTTTTTGAGTTAGAGATGTTGGTTGGGTGTTCGCACTTTGTGTTTTTGTGAGATTTGAGTTGGGATGATAGTGCTTATTCATTATTTGTTTTCGTTTGCTTAGTTTTTGTGTGGTGTGTGTGCGTATCTTGGGGTTTGTTTTCTTGCGATTTGTGGGTTTAAGGTTTTATGTGTACTTTGTGGGTTTTTGAGGGTGCTTTATTTCGTTTATATGTGTCTTTATCTTGTATATTTAGTATGATGATTGTTTAGATATTTATGAATGTTGTGTTTGTTTAGTGTAGCTTCCATTTTGGGTGTGGTTTGATGTGGATGTGTTCGCTTGTGGGTTTGCCGGTTTTACGTATGTGTTTTCGTACTTTTATAAGTTAATTGTATTTGTGCGGTTTTGTTTGTTTTTCAGTTCGTGTAGTAGCTGGACTTTATGCTACGTGGGTTTTGGGTTTTGCAGTAGTTATACTAGTTGTTGGGTGGTACTAGTTCCTTGTACTTTGGGATTTTGGTACTAACTGCAGCTTTCTTGGGGTATATAGGGTTGATATAATATAGTTACATATGGGTTTATGTGGCATTTCTGCAGGGTTTCCTGTATTAGATTGGCTTGTAAAAGGTGCAACAGGTGATTCGTAGCCGGGTTCGGGGTGAATTTTGGGATTGTGGGTTTGTAAGTAGGTGGTATTTGCTTCGTTTGTGGTTAGTTGGACAAAGTTTACATGGATGCCGGAGTTTGTGGGTGTAAGTTTGTCTTTTATGCAGTGTTGTTTATTGCGTAGCTTGTAGACTTGTAGGCGGTGTATTTTGGTTTGATTGAGTGTTTTTAAAAGATTGTAAGGTGGGTTACATTTTGTATACGTGTTTGTGTTTGGGTTGGGGTTTGCGGATTGATTTGCTTGCGATGGTGATTAGTTGGGTTGGTTGCTAGTATTTGTAGTTCTATAGGTATGATGGTAGATGTTTAGAGGTTGTTGTGGGTTTAGAACTTTGCTTTTTTGACTGGTTAAAGTTGCAGAATTTGTTGTAGGTATGTTCTGGGGTGGGTTTTTCATGTTGTTGACTTATATTACCTTTTAGTTAGTTGTTGGTTGGATTGTGTAGTGTTAATGTGGGTTGTTTATGGGTTGCTCGATAATACGTTTTAGGGTTTATGGATTGTGTGTAGGTAGGTGCCGTGGGTTGGGAGGTGTATAGTTTGGATTTAAATATGGATTTGTGTTTTTGGCTGAGGTGTATTGATTTTTACAAAGTGGTAGGTTGGTGTGTTTGTAGCTTTGCTGGGTAGGTTTGATTTGGATTTAATGCGAGGTGGAGTTTCTTTTCTTTTTGATGTTGGACCTTAGTGACTTGCTTAGGTGCACGTATTTTTGTGATACTTCCGGGGCTGTAGGTTTGTCGGAGCGTTGTTTGGTGCGCGATATTTGGGTTTTAGTTTTACTTTAGTGGTTGAGTTACGGGGTGTTGATAGGTTTGATTTTTAACTAATTTACTGTTGTTGGCTAAAGGTTTGCGGATAGTTTGGGTTTGTGGGATTGGTTTGTGTACATTTAAATTTACATCATTATTTGTTTACTACAAGGTCTTTATGTGCCATTATACTTAGATTAGAGTTATTAGTGGTATCTTATTGCGTATACTTGATTTGGATTTATTGTAATATTATTGATTTGATGTATTTGCGTTTTGAATTATTACTTTTAGTTTTATGCTGGTTTATGTAGGCTTTTGTTAGTGATTTATTGTTTTGATTTATGGTTTAGGCTTTTGTTTATATATAATAGTGTATTGGGTTTCGAAGTTGTTTGGATTAGGTTTGTTTTTGCTTGTGGTTTGTTGTAGTGTTGTAGTTTGTAAAATTGCAGTTGTATTTGCATTTGTGTTAAACGTAAAATGTTTTAAACGCCAGTAACTCGTGGTTTGTGGTTTTAGTGTTACAATATTTAGTGACTTGAGTAGCTGGTTGCTTAGGCATTATATTGTAGAGTTGGTTTTTTTGACTTAGTTATTTGCGTGCTGTTGGGTTTGATTGTGCGATGTTTTGCTTCTTTATTTTACGATATTTGGTGGTTTGCATGCTATTTGACTAGATTTACTGACATTATGGTTTTAAGTTGGTTTTACAGGTTGCAATGCGATGTTTCCCGAGGTTTAGCTGCTTCTTAGTTTCTTTGGGTGGTTTTATAGTGCTTGTTACTTCTGTAAATTGGGTGTGTACGAGGATGTTTTGATATTACTTTTAACTTGTAGATGTTTGTTAGCTTTACTTTAAATGGTTGCATGGTTACATTATGTTAATGTTTTAGAACATGAAGGCTACATATGTTTGCTGTTTGCTTTGCTTTTACTTTTGGTTGGGATTCTATAATTGCTTTAAGTATTGTATATTAATGTAATAGTATTTGAAGTTGTTGTTTACCCGGTTATTACTTTATTATGATGCGTGTAGGTTACGTGTTTTTGGCAGTTGCATTTTACTAGAGCTTGTGCCAGCTAGTTAGTTATATTCGCGTATGTTTTTTGGGTTTGTAGTTGCCATCAGGATTTGTTTTGGAGGTTTTGCTTGTTGTTTGCAAGCGTGTACATGTGTGTGTTGTTGGTTAGACGTGGGGTGTTTGTGGTTATACTTGTTGCGTACGGGATTAGTTGGAGTTTGATTTGACGTAATATTGTTTTGTTTAGATAGGTTGTTGTTGTGTCGTTTACTGTTTGAATTAATTATGCTTGTTGGTGTGGGTTTAGATTGTAGTGCAATAGTCTTACAGATGCGGGTCGTTGTTATTCGTTTGTTTTGGCGGTAATGCAACTTTATTTGTGTTGTACGGGTTTTTTCGGATTTCGGTTAGGTTTGTTTCATGGCTTATGGGCATATTAGTATATGTGGGTTTAAAGTATTTGTGGCGCTTGAATTGTTTGTGTTAAGTGCTTTGTATGGTACTTTTGTGAAACGCTGATGTGCTTCGATTTAGATGTTTCTATTTTAATTGTTTTATACCTGCGGATTAGTTTGGTGGAGTGTGCTATATAATTGCCCTATTTATTTGGGTTTTGCGTTGATAATTACTTTGATGCTTATGGTTTGACGATTTTGTTTTATGCAGGAGGTTGCTTGTTGGTGGCATTGCTTTTGTACTGTATTTGTGTATTTAGCTGCGTGTTGTCTTTTGCGGTGATATTTAGGGTTTTGGGGAGAGTTGGTTATATCATTTTGGTAGAGAGTTGTGGTATTATATCTGTTTTAGGTGTAGTTTAAATTCCGCAAATAATGTTACAATTTCGTAATGTAGTTTTACTTATTTGTTAGTAATGGTTTGTGGTTTTTATGAAGTATGATATTGTGAGAGTTTGGAAGTTGTGTGTTTACTTTTTGATTGTTTGATTATGTTAGTTGGGGACTTATAGTTAATTGTTAATGTACTTCGGGGTCATGGGGGCGCATTAGGGTGAGTACTTCGACAGTTTGCTTGCTAGTGGATGTTTAAAGGTTGCGGGGTCTACATTTCTTTTTAGGTGCAGATTTTAGTAGCGTTTTGGGTTGAGGTATTTAGGTTTTACGAGGTTTTTGTATGGTTGTGCGTTGTTTGAACTTGCTATATGTACTGCGGATTGGTAGGTTTTGCTTTGGAGTGTTATATACGCAGGTGTTGGTTTAAAGTATGTTATCTTGTAGTTTGTTGTATGGTATTGAGTTTGTATATTTTGATTTGTAAGTTTGGTTGAGTTTGTTTCACTGGTTTGCTTGGGTGTTATAATTGTATGATACTACATTGTTTACTTATAGTTTCGTGGTTGATATATTTGCGTGTTTTAAGGTTGGTTTTTGTTGCTTGTGTACAACTTGAGTGCGTTACTTGGTTATCGGGTAATTTGATATTTAGTAATAGGATTCAGTGCTTCTGACTTTGCTTTTTATGTGTTCTTAATTGGCTTTTCTTTGGGTTTTGGGTTACTGACTTACGTGTGGGTACGCGGCTATGGGTTTCCGCTATTGTAGTTGGATATCGCTTCATATTAAGTTTTTGTTTGATCTGTTAAGCTATGCCTAGTGCTTTGCTTTTACATATAGATGGTTTCCTGATTTTCGTGTTTGCGAACTGTGTTTTGGCAAGATTTGCTTGTACTTGGTCTATGGAGGTTTGCTTTTGCGTTTGATATTAGGTTGGTTTGTTGTTTTGATGTGTTTGTTATAGTTTCTGTTTGCTAGTTGTTTTTAGTTGCAGGAGCCAGTTGTAGTG
>JASAOA010001553.1:0-17184 GCA_030849815.1 Vickermania spadyakhi | reverse complement strand
TACAGAATCTAAAAAACAAAAAGAAACGTGCACAACAACAGCGTCATCAATAATAGTAGTATCAGTAACAGCGTTCGCTAAACGTGGTGAATCCCCAGAAATAGGTGTGCCAAGACCGTACCCTGCAGTGTGATCCTAGGAGAAACACGATGACACGATGCGAATGCTCCGCCACCTCGTCTCCTGTCTTCCGCAGGTGTGTGAAGGAGGAGATGACCCACTCTCTTCTACACTCCGCTCTACCACCCGAGGTTTCGGCTGTGCGAGAAGTAAACTTATCCTAGCATGTAAACAACTATTGTGTGTAAATAGAGAGAGAAGATTCAATAGTTGCCTTAACAGAAGAATGGAGAGGAGGAATGGAAGAGAACTTCTGCCGTCATCGGCTGTTCCATGTCTGGCTGGTCCATGTGTTAAGTCTTTTTGAGACAAACACAATAATAATAGGCGAACTCAATCACAATGCCATTTCAGTGTGTATCCTTCTCGTTCTCCGACTCTTATATTGTATCTACCATAGCACCCGTCCAACGGACAGAAAACAAACCCACTAACAAACTGCGCATGTCAAGGACCATTGCATATCGATATGCTTTACTGGCTTGTGGGAGACTCCCCCTACAGACCCTGTGACGAACTCTTTTCTATGCTTCTTCTCTTTTGTTTTTACATAATAGTGAAGCGCCTTCTCGCTCCGCCTCTGCAGCCCCGCACAGAAGAGTGAATTCACGACTAACCCCCTCCGTCATTTTCTTTCTTTAAAGATCCTTCAAGAGTACCATGGCATCGACTCCAAGCTCCGGCATCGGCCTCAGCTCCGGTTCTCATATCGATGATGGAAAACCTAAGAACATGTTAAGCGCATTAAACGAGCAAAGGTTTCGTGCTATGATGAACGATTTTCGTTTGAATGCTCGTGCTGCTTTGGAGCAGCGAGCCAGCGGTGATATCTTCACCCGTCTGAGGACAGGCGCTCTTGTGGTTCGCGATCAGGGGTTGGTGCTGCACGCTGGAGTGGTTCTGGGACTTTATTCGGATCTCAAAAGTGCGAACATTGTTTTGCCGGAGAAGTACATTCAGAAGGATTTCTCAGGAGACCTCGGGGAGATTTTGATCTTGGAGAAAATTGATAAACCCGGCTCCCAATCGATCCGAATTTGCACACTGCCGACGTTCGGTTCTCAATACAAACACATTTTTATCTCCAAAGATGGACTGGAAGGGCCAAAGGCGATGGAGGCGGTACAAACGTGGTTACGAGAGATCTCTAAACATCATGGATATAGCGTATTGTCTGACAATTGCCAAGGTTTTGCTCGGAAAATGCGAGCGATGATTCCTGAGCTGCGATTATGCTATGATGATGTGGTGACACAGTATCAGCGCAGTGCTGTGATTTCCATCGCCACGGAGTCCATGCTGTACGTCTCCCAGTACGACCTGGTGCTCCTTGTGATGTATCATGAGTACTCTTTTCCCCGTTCTGTTGCAGGACCGCCACAACCATAACTTTTTAAGCAGAAGTGTCTATAAACCTTAACGGGATAACCCTAACGTGAGTAGATACAGAGTGGGATATGGATGTAGTCTTGCTCTATCTAACGATATGAGAGAAAGGAATGGTGATCTCATCCAAACGCCTCCTCTCTTCTCCTTCCCCCACCAACTCTTTGGAGAATGACTCTTCTTCTTTCACCGTATAGCGGTGCGAGTCGGTGAAAGAAGTCGCGGAGTGCCTTTTGTCTCTAATCACCTTTTCCTGTGAACCCAATCACGGTTGTTCCTCAGCAGGAAGTGGAGGGTGTTCTTCGCAGGATACCAAACTTCTTGAGAACTTCAAATCATAAAATGTGAAAAATAAATCAATTAAATGTATTATTTATACATATGTTGCATATGTGTGCAAAAATCATTTTATGCATGTTTTTTATTGACACTAACAGGGTGGGCTCTTAGTCGACTTAAACTCCTTCAAATTATTATGCTTATCGTAAACATAATAAAGAGTGTTACCGTTTCTAACGAACGGTTCCTCGAGTATTATTTCTTCTTCCCCCCTTCCGTCCGAAAAGCAAGTAACTGCCGTACGTTATCAATGTGAGACAAAGAACCCATTGATAGTTGTTTCTTTTCCTTTGCCCAACAAGTACGGGGGTTTTCAGTGTGTTCTGCGTGATATTTCCTCCTTGCTTCTAAATAAGAAAAAACAGTAATGATGAAAGATACGATTGGCATGGAACAGCCCATGACGGCAGAAGTGGTCTTTCACTCCTCCTCTCCATTCTTCTGTTAAGGCAATTATTGAATCTTCTCTCTCTCTCTATTTACACACAATAGCTGTTTACATGCTAGGATAAGTTTACTTCTCGCACAGCCGAAACCTCGGGTGGTAGAGCGGAGTGTAGAAGAGAGTGGGTCACCTCCTCCACACACCTGCGGAAGACAGGAGACGAGGTGGCGGAGCATTCGCATCGTGTCATCGTGTTTCTCCTAGGATCACGCTGCAGGGTACGGTCTTAGGGTACGGTCTTCGCACACCTATTTCTGAGGATTCACCACGTTTAGCGAACGCTGTTACTACTATTACTATTATTGGTGACGCTGTTGTTGTGCACGTTTCTTTTTGTTTTTTAGATTCTGTATTTTGTTGGATCTCCATGCTTGGCTGCTTCAGTGGCACGCTTTGGGGTGTGGGTTCGTCTGACCTTCCCCCACCTGTACGGATTCGCTCCCGCTCGTCCACACACCAGGGGACTCCTACGCAGGCGGTGCGTTGGGAGGATCGTGCGCCGCCGCCGCACCGCAAGTTGTACCCCCATCCAGCACTGCTCTGGAGACCGGCTACAGCAGATGATGGCTTCCTCTTCACACCGGAGCGCTGCAGCAGAACGCGAGCGATGACGATAACAATGAGAAAACAGCGAAGCCAACACGATCTGCAGCGTGGACACCATCCGAAGCGCCGACCTCCTGAGAGCACTGCACCTCTATGACCCTGAGCCATAAGGTCTATATCTCCTACGGTTGTTCTCGTATTCGAATAGACTTATGGCTCTCAATTGTGGGAACTATTCAAGGAATTCCTTTCCAATGGACTCCGCTGTCAAGTTTTCCCTGCTACTCGTGCATCTGCGGATGTCTCTCTCGCTCTCTGTGGGTGTGGGGGGTAGTCGTCTCTGCTGTTTCCCTCGAACTCGTGTAAGAGATGGCGTCTGCCAGTGCTTTCGTGCTCCCATGTGGGGTGGATCAGATGGGCAGGCGTTAAGGTGTGCCTATTGCCTTCCTTACCTTTTGCCGGTCCTCGCTCCTTGGTGAACGCGGTTCGCGCATGAGATGCGTGAGAGGAGGCACTCGACCGTATTTCGTATGCCTTACATCTCATAGAGATCGCTCTCATTGACCATTTCTACCTCTCTCTGTTAAGATCGGGGATGTCGTTCTTGTATTTATTATGTGCTAATCAGGACGATGGATTCCCCATGTATAGTCTTTTTGAGACAAACATAATAATAATAGGCGAACTCAATCACAATGCCATTTCAGTGTGTATCCTTCTCGTTTTCCGACTCTTATATTGTATCTACCATAGCACCCCCCAACGGACAGAAAACAAACCAACTAACAAACTGCGCATCAAGGATCATCGCATATCGATATGCTTTACTGGCTTGTGGGAGACTCCCCCTACAGACCCTGTGACGAACTCTTTTCTATGCTTCTTCTCTTTTGTTTTTACATAATAATGAAGCGCCTTCTCGCTCCGCCTCTGCAGCCCCGCACAGAAGAGTGAACTCACGACTAACCCCCTCCGTCATTTTCTTTCTTTAAAGATTCTTCGGCAGCATCATGGAATCCACAGCATTAACTCCAAGCTCCGGCTCTCAGAATATCGATGACAGAGAACCTAAGAACGTGTTCAGCGCATTAAAGGAGAGGATATTTCGTTCCATGATGAAGGTCTTTCGTTTGGGTGCCAGCGCTGCTTCAGAGCAGCGAGCCAGCGGTGATATCTTCACCCGTCTGAGGACAGGCGCTCTTGTGGTTCGCGATCAGGGGTTGGTGCTGCACGTTGGGGTGGTTGTGGGACTTTATTCGGATCTCAAGAGTGCGAACATTATCTTGCCGGAGAAGTACATCCAGGAGAATTTTCCAGGTGGCCTCGGGGAGATTTTGATCTTGGAGAAGGTTGGCGAATCCGGCTCCCAATCGATCCGAATTTGCACACTGCCGACGTTCGGTTCTCAATTCAAACACATTTTTATCTCCAACGATGGACTGGAAGGGCCTAAAGCGATGGAGGCGGTACAAACGTGGTTACGAGAGATCCCTAAGCATCATGGATATAACACATTCTCTGACAATTGCCAAGGTTTTGCTCGGAATATGCGAGCGATGTTTCCTGGGCTGCGATCATGCTATGATGATGTGGTGACACAGCGTCAGCGCACTCTGTTCTTTCCCATCCCAAGCGAGTCCTCCCTCTACGTCTTCCAGTATGACAGGAGCCTCCGTGCGATGGAGGCCACCTAATTGTATGGAGCAGCAGTGTCCGTAAAACTTGACGGGATAACCCGAGTGGGATATGGATGTAGTCTCGCTCTATCTAACGATATGAGAGAAAGGAATGGTGATCCCGTCCCACGCTTCCTTCCCCCACCAACTCTTTGGAGAATGACTCTTCTTCTTTCACCGTATAGCGGTGCGAGTCGGTGAAAGAAGTCGCGGAGTGCCTTTTGTCTCTAATCACCTTTTCCTGTGAACCCAATCACGGTTGTTCCTCGCCAGGAAGTGGAGGGTGTTCTTCGCCGGATACCAAACTTCTTGAGAACTTCAAATCATAAAATGTGAAAAATAAATCAACTAAATGTATTATTTACACATGCTGACGCATATGTGTGCAAAAATCATTTTATGCATGTTTTTTATTGACACTAACAGGGTGGGCTCTTAGTCGACTTAAACTCCTTCAAATTATTATGCTTATCGTAAACATAATAAATGAGTGTTACCGTTTTTGAAAACGGTAACGGTTCCTCGAGTATTATTTCTTCTTCCCCCCTTCCGTCGGAAAAGCAAGTAATTGCCGTACATTTTCAATGTGAGACAAAGAACCCATTGATAGTTCTTTCTTTTCCTTTGTCGAAGAAGATACGGATCTTTTCACTCGTGCGCTGACGGTCGCTTGGCTCTCTTAAAAAGCGTCTCTTCTCTGTTGTGACGTTTTAACTGTACTTTTGTCGCGTATCTTTTCTTCTCTCTTTTTTTTTTTGTTTTTTTCTTTTGCTTCTTGACGGGATGTTAATGAATGCGGTTTTTTTAATTTGGGGTCCAGAAGGAATTGCAATTTCGGATTCATCGTCATATGCCGTTAGCCTTCCGTTGTTGACAAAAAGGGAAGAGCGGCTGTTCACGCGCCGTAGATATAGAGAGAGCGTTCTGTATATCGCTACATTAAAACTACATTGTGTCTATTTTTATTTTATTAATAGTATTATTATTATTATTATTATTTTCGATTGAAGTTTTTTTTTTTTTGTGGTTGAGGTGGTAAAGAGGAACTCGAAAGGATAAAGAAACGCTTTCGAGGCCGACTTTACTCGCGACTCTCGGGTGACTCAGCACAGCGGAGCGTGCCATTCGGTAGTGATGGAAGAGGAGCGGCTGGAACCCGCGCAGCGCCACGACTCCCCGTGGAGAGCCCTGCTACAGGCGGTGCACGTCTTTCTGTATCGGCACACGACGACGACCACCACCACTCCTACAAGACGAAGGCGACACACCGAGAGCGATGTCGTGGCGGTGATCCACCACCACAGCGATGCGGAGGAGGACCCGTTGTGGCAAAAGGGGGAAATGAATCCTTTGCAGCTCCCTCCTGCCGGCGGTGACCCGTCTTCCACGGCTCCGGCTCGCAGCCAAAGGCGCTGTTGGGAGTCTTCTGCGACGGGTGATGTGCCGTCTCCAACGTTCTCGTTTTTGTACCGTCGTGTGGTGGAGGAGTGCGCGCGCGTGATGTCTCGCTACTGGGACCTCGGTGCGCAAGGCTCGTCGTCTCACGCCACGCCGCACGTGGAGCTGGAGGACAATTTCGAATGCACGGCCTCCCTGCATCCCGTGAGTGTGCTCTTCCTGACGCGTTTCGGTGGGTTTCATGCGGTACAGCAGCGCGAGGAGGGGGCCGCGGACGAGGAGGCGGCGTCGTGGTGGACCGCGTCCTCCAAGGCATGTTTCACGCCGTCTGGTGGATGGGCGTGCACGCCACCGGGTGAGATCACCGCGCCAGCGTTTCTCATGGTCTCGAGCGATGACGCCGTGGATGAGGGAAGCAGCGGCAGCAGCGGCGAGCGCTCCACTGCACCGCGTCCTCGCGCCTTTTCTGGCGCGAAAGAGGTGCGTCGAAAGAGAGGAGCCCAAGCAGACGACGACGACGACGAAGAAGAAGAACAACAAGAACGTTTGCGGCACCTTCCAGTGTGGCTACGCCTGGGCGTGCTGCGCTGTGTGCTGGACGTGCTGAAGGAATCGCCATTCCCCCCTCGACGAAGCCGGATTGAGGAACGGGACGAGGCGGAGCGTCACGGCCACCGGAGAAAAAGAGTTCGAGGCGAGACGGACGACACGGGAGACCTACCCGAGATTGGCTCCTCCCACAAGAACCCGTGCGGCGTGGCGGAGGAGGGGTGGCGAGAAGCAGCGTGCGTCGAGTTGTGCGTGGCGAAGGGCATTGCCGGCACGGTGGAGCACGACGAGAAGCGTTGGTGGGAGGCGCCTTGTCAACCGACAACAACAACAACGACAACAAGGACGACGACGACTTTTCATACGAGCGACGCCGCACCGCCAACGAACGACGAGGACGACCCGCTCGCTTCCTTTGCCTCCTCCCACCGCGTGGTGGGTGCGACCCCTACGCCCTCCTTCTTCGAGGCGAACGCATTCGGGCATCTGCCATCGCCGCTGCCGCCCCCCGACGTGCGGGTGGTGCTGCTCGCAGACCAGAGGCGTCGCCATGTGGTGCCGTCCACCCTTAACCCCTCGACGCCCTTTCTGTGCGGGACGAACTGGTCTCGCCTCGCGCAGGAACACTTTGGCGTGGCCGCTGCCGATGGCACTTCGTTGCACGTGCTGCTTTTTTCCCCCGTCCCACGCGCCGAAGACGACGCGGCGGCGAGCGAGTGCTGTCCCGACTTGCAGAAGGGACACCCCTCGCCGACGACGTCGTTGCGGGGTGTGACGCCGGAGTGCGGGTGGGACCGACGCCTCTCGTTCACGGGGCAGCAGCGTTGCAGTCCTCGCACCACCCCCACCGCCACGCTGCTGCTGCCCTGCGGCACGCGCCGCTCCCCGCTCGCCCTCCTCTCGGCGTCGCTTCTTTGGCTGCCGCAGCGGCGTGTCGCGTTGCTGCTGCTGCAGGCGTGTTGGTGCGCCACCGACGCGGAGTCGAGGAGGCCACAGGACGGCGGCAGCGTGGAAGAGATGAGGTGGAGAACTGCGGAGGAGGCGGAGGAGGCGGAGGCGGGACGGTCCTCGGCGGATGCGCTTCACGAAGGGTTGCCGCCCCCGGCCCACCGCCTTCACGCGCAGGCGCTGCAGCAGCGGTGGGTGCGACGGCTGCTGTGCGGGCCGCTCGCTGCGGTGTGGGTGGACTGGCCGCCGCCTCCTCCTCCTCCTCCTCCTCCTCCTCCTCCTCCTCCTCCTTCTTCTTCTTCTTCTTCTTCTTCTTCACCCGTCGCTGTCGTGTGGAGCGCGAGGCGGCCGTCGGCGGGAGGTGTACGCCGCTGGAGGGCGATGCCGCTGCATCAGCGAGCGACGCGCGCTGATGTGGAGGAGGAGGAGGAGGTGGTGAAGTGCCATCTCTTCGTGTGCGAGGGCGAGATCGTTGCCGCGGCTACTTCGCATTGACAGCCGTGTGGAGAAGTGTGTGAAGCGAGTAGGTCGACACACAACGGAGCATAGTAAGAGAGTGCTCTCTCTTAGCCCTGAGAGAGTGCACTCTCTTATCTCTGACAGATGAGTGCTCTCTCCACGACCAAGCGAGCATCTTTTCCATAGAGTAGACGCATGAATGAATTGATGCGGTGATCGCGGTTCCAACGCGCTTTATTTAAAAGTTTTTTAAGTTTTTTTTAATTATTTTCGATCGACACGCACCTTTAATATATTTAATATATTTTTTTTTCTGTTTTTTTGTTGGAGGAATGATTAGGAGGGGCATAGGAGAGATTTTTTTTAAAAAATGCACCCATAGTTTTTACCCACCTCAGTCCACCCATAATCGAGTGTTCGTCTCGGCGTGTGCCTCACTTGTGACATGTGCCATTGCAAGGTATATCTGTACCGGTCTGTATCTTCTTCTCTTCTTGTTGTCTGACTTTGTTTTTTTGATGTCTCCTTTTTTTTTGTTTTGTTTTTGTCAGTTCTTTTTTTTTTTTCTGATAGGCCACTTTTATTGTTATTATTAAATTTCGTTTGACGTTTTAGTTTAGTGGCGTTGCGGATAAGACGAACACCACGCGACGGCTCGTTCCTTCTTATTGCCTTTCTACTTACCACAAGGAATAATTTACGTTAGGCATTACCAAAGTTTTTAATTATTTTAAAAGAAAAGAAAAAAAAAAAGAAGCTTTGAATTAGAGTTTTTTTTTTTTCGTTGTAAATATTATAGAAACACCCTCCACAGACCCTACTTTCTTCTTTAGGATGACGACGGTCCAGTCTGCGGCTATGGCCATGACGCACCCTGCTACGCATGTCTCGAGTCCAACAAACCGTGACAGTAGTCTGGGCTACACGCTGTGTGTCATCGCACACGTCCACCACCACACCACCACCACCACCGCTGCTGCTGCCGCTGCAGCGGTGGAGTCGCCGGCGAGCGTGGAGAGCCGCTTCGACATTCCCGTCACGCGGCACACGTGTGTCGTCTCTCTGCTTCGCGAGGTGGCCGAGCTCGTGCTGCCCGGCGCCCTGCAGCCGCCGAAGGGCAGCCGGCACGCGGCACCGCCCCCTGTTGTCCTCGGCGGTATTTTTCACCACCACACGGAACTCGCGCCGGAACTGTCCGTCGCCACCCTCCCCAAAGACGCCGTGTTGCACTTCTACTATGGCGAAGAGCTTCGCCGAAGAGGCGGCCGTGGGTGCGAACTGCACGTGTTTGATCCGAAGCAGCCGGCGGGCAGTGCGCGTCCCGCCGCGTATGGAAGCCAACCACCCTCACCGTCGTATTACAGGGGGAAGGGCAGCAGCAGCGTGTACAGCGGCGGCACCACCACCTCGTACGGCAACGGGCTGTCGGAGGAGGGAGATCGCAGCGACGAGCCGCCGTACGTCCAGATGCCGCCACCACCACCTCATTACTCGGGTGGGGTGAGCTACGCCAGCGGGCAGTCGTACGCCGGCGCGACCACCCCGCCCGCAGCAGGCGGCTTCGGCTCCAAGCCGAGCACCGCCCCACGCGGCAACCCGTGGGGCTTTGAAGAGCGCGGCAAGACGTACCGCATTCCGATCCGTTCCACGCACGACGCTCCGTACGATCCGCTCACGCCGCCGCCCACGCCCTCCTCGCCACTGCAGCCGCAGTCGTACGGGCAACATCCCTTCCTACAGCAGGCGCAGCCGCAGCAGTCGCAGCCGGGCGTGTTCATGATGGGTCCGAACGGGCAAGTGATGCCGCTGATGATGGTGATGCCCATGTTTGCGCCACCACCGTCGTCCTCCGCCGCTGCCTCGCACGGGTACGCGCCGAGTCCGTACGCGCTGCCGCCCCCACAGACACCCGACGGCAGTCGTCTGTACGAGGCGCCGCCGCCGTGTGTGCCCGGCGCTCGCGGGGCCACTGCAACGCCGGCGAATGGGACGCACGCCGGCCAGCCGCGGTCCATCAGCGTGTCGGAGTCGAAATTGAGCCGCTCGCAGCGCTTCTTCGGCGGCTCCGAGCCGAGCAGCGATGGGCTCAGGAGTGTGGTGAGCGAACCGAGGGAGGCGCGCCACGCGCCGCCGGGTGGCGGGGAATCCCCGCTCGAGGTGGAGAACACCGCCCGGAAGCGCCACACGCCGCGGCTGTCCTCCCCGCCGCCGTCGCGACCCGAGCCGCGGCGTCTCTCGTTCGACCACCTCGAGGAGGACAGCAGCCAGCGGCAGCCGCCACCGCCGCGGCCTGCTCGCCTGCAGCCGGCGGCGGTCGAGGCGCCCCGCCCGCGGAGTGCCGAGTCGGGCCCGAAGACCCCTCAACGTCAAATGCAGACCGCGACGGACGTGCGGGAGGAGGACATGCAGGCCAAGCGACAGCGCCTTTCGAGGAATCCACCGCAGGATGAGCCGAGTGCGACGACGACGACGACGAAGAAGAAGAAGGGGTCTGGTTTGGACCGCAAGGAGCTCCACCACGAACCCCTGCAGACCATCTTCAGCGTGGTCTCGACCATGGAGCCTTCCGACGACTACGTGTTCCTCAATGTCGAGATTCCAGACGGTGTGGACCCGCAGCTGGTGTGCGGCCTGGGCGATAACTCCGCGACCGCAGTGACGGTGGGGAGCTCCCCGGTGCCGGCGGACGTGCTGCGGGCGGCGGAGCGCCGTGGGAACGAGAAAAGCAGCCCGAAGACGAGTGCGCGTGGAGGAGAAGAGGAGAAGAAGCCCGGCGACGCGACCCGACGCCTTCGCGTGCACCGGCAGACCCCTGTCGGGACGCTGCGGGCGCTGCTGAATGTGACGCCGCACTACGGGATCTGGATGAACGGCGCGTTCGTCCACGACGAGCGGGAAACGCTGGAGAAGCTCGGCGTGCAGCACGAGGCGGTCATCGCTTTCGCGGAAGTCGCCCGGAAGCTGAAGCCCCGCCGCTCTATGGTGGTGCCGCCCGCGTTCTTATCCGCGATGCAGTCGCGCTCGGAGGAGCCGCCACCGCAACGGGCGGAGAAGGAGGAAGAGCAGCCGGTGCCGACGCCCATCGCCCGCCAGCCGAAGAAGGAACGCCGGACGACGCACCGAAAGCCGAGCCAAGCGCGCGCCGCCCCCGCCGCTGCTGCTGCTGCGGAGCCGAGGCCGAAGCGTAACGTCACCGCTGCGTTCGCGAGCCACCCGCAGCAGAGCGTCGTCTCCCACGACGCGGTGTTCCAGGTGCTCACGCCGGAGAAGGTGAAGCTGCACAGCGGCCTCCACTCGGCACAGGTGACGCCGCGCGTGGACTACAGCGGCGGGCAGGCGGTCGTGCGGAGCCCTCCTCCACCTCCTCCTCCTCCCTCCTCCTACACCGCTCCCACACCTCAGCACGTGGCAGCGGCAGCGGTGGAGGTGCTTCGACAGCCCTATGCCAGCGTTCACGCGGAGGACGAGCAGCGCGAGGGGGAGGAGGAGGCGGCAGCAGCAGCAGCGGGCGTGCGGCATTTCGAGTCGCCGCACCAGCGCAGCCCCCCTCCGCCACCACCACCGGGCGACACGGCCACAAGGCGAGGCGTTGCGGCGAGCGAGCCGGACCGCTCCGGGGGGGTACGAGACGGCCAGCGACATACAGTTGCGGTGAAGGCGCACGAGCGCTCCAGTGGCGGGCGGGATCCCGAACACCCCAGCCGTCGCCACGACGACGAGCACGCCGGACCGCACCTTCCAGCGAAGGAGGAGCCGACGATTGACATTAATGAGCTGAGCTCCGCGGAGGAGGAGGAAGACGAGGCGGCGCTGCAGCAACGCATGATGATGGCCGCGGCGCGCCCCCCGCCTTCGGGGCGGAACGCGTGCCCGGTGCAGCGCCGTCGCTCGAGCGTGACGCTGTCGCATAAAGTGACGACACGCCGCCAGCGCGTCAAGCGGACGACACAACACGCCTTGACGATCGGGACGGCCGACGATTCGGTGCTGGTCTCCGAGATGGACGACACGGTGCTGGCGCCGCACAGCAGCAGTAGTCGAAAGCGGCGCGCGCTGGAGGAGGCGACGGCCGCTGCGGCCAAGGCGATGGCGCAAGAAGAAGAAGAAGAGCCCAGGCGGCGGCCGCCCGCGATAACGCTGTACACCTTCAAGCGCCGGGACTCGGAGAATGTGCGTCAGGCCGGTGCGGCGCAGCGGATGCTGATCACGATTCAAGACCCGCGCCACCCCGAAGTGCTGCACCGAGACGTCCCTGTGGATGAGAACTGCCCCGTGTCGATCCTCAAGGCGTGGCTGCTGCGCGAGGATGTCCACGGCGGCCACGTTTCCGACGAGGCCGTCGCGCAGGCGAGCATTTACTACCGCGGGGAGCGTGTGCCGCTGGAGAATGAGCGAATGACCTTCAAAACTGTGACAGAGTTCTTCCCGAACGGTATCTTTTCGTTTCAGCCCCCGCAGGAGATTTAACCACCGGGCGGCGCACCCCCCCCAGAACCACCCACCACCACCACACCGGAAGTAGAGAGCCGATGCATTCGATCGCACACGGTGCATCGAGCAGGGGAGTCCAAACATACACACATACAACACACACACAGACGTACGACTTCCTTTTTGGTGACTCTCTCTCTATAAAAAAAAGAAAAATATATATATATATTCTTTTCTCGAATATACACAGACAGACATTTCTATTTCTATTTTATAGAGAGAGAGAGAGAGAGACTTCCTGTATACCTATATACCATCTATTGGACGTCGATCTGTATTGTACTCGGAAAGCGTTGCGGGTCTGGCAGAAAAAGACAATGTGATGCTTTTCAACATTGTGGAGCAGGACTCGTTGTTCTGGTTCGTATGGCATGCCGGACGCGACGCACCACCACCAGGTAGAGAAGGAGAGAGAGAGAGATAGATAGATGTTGTGCAAGACAAGACACGAACGGCAGCCGTAGAATGTGCATGGAGTGGGGAATACAATAAAGAAAATAGGACAAGAGCTGTTATTTATTCAACAAACCCTCACTTTGCTTCCCTCCTCCTCCCCCCTCTTACGTGAGACTTAAACTCTCTTCGGAGAAGGGGGGAGGAATCACCGCACAGGACAAAGAGAAAGCGCGAAGGAGTGGAAGAGGTCCTCAAGAAGAGGTGCTTCGTCTCTTTTTTCTTTTGTTTTTTTCTTGTTTCTTATCGCCGATAAACACTACCATACCATTTGCTAAATTTTTATTTATTTATTCTTATTTTAATTATGATGATGATGTTTCTTAGATACAATGATGTATACCACAGGGCGATATACGAGACAATACGCTTAAACAATAGAGGAGGTTGATGCACACATCCACTTCCGATGTGAAGATCGAAAAGAAAAAGAAAGAGAAAGAGAGGGAAAAATCTCCACCCTCGTGTTATTCCAGAAGGGCTTTTTTTTTTTTTTTTTTTTTTTTTCGGCCACACAAACACAAAAAACCACCACCACCACCACCACCACCACCCCACACAACAAGTTGAAGAGGAGCGGATAACGACTCGTGTGTTGTGAGGGATCCGACAAATTTATTTGGGCGTTGTCGCTGCTCCGAGACGAGCACTTGCTTCAACACCTTTACACGAGGCCTCGTAGTGTCTAAACCCCCCTCCTCCGCTCCTTTTTAGTGGAGGTGTGTGTGATGAAACGAGTCGTATTCGTAAAGACTAACGCTATTTTAAAATGACATCCATTGTATGTATATATCTATATATATACTTAATGTATACCATTAGGGTGTGCAAGGACAGTGGAGACGATGTTGAAGCGTCGCACGTATAGAAACTTGATAACAGCGTATGGAATCTTTAGACCTTATGACGCTATTATTGTTTATTTTACATGTTTACATCTTAATTCTTGGTTTTTATGATGTTGAAAATGACTGGGAGCTTTCTTGGCCGGAAAGGATTCCAAGTCTAATGTAGGAAAGCACACACACTCCATAAAGTGCAACAAGAAGGACAAGAACCCCACGCAAGCCTTTTTTTTCTTTTTCTTTTTGGAGATACATTATGTATGGATGGATGATAATTGGTTTCTCATCCAAATTTAGTGCTTTATTATTATGAAGAAAACACAAAAAAATAGAAAGAAAGAAAACGTGTCCACACGACGAGGACTGACAAGAAAAAAAAGTAAAATAAAATATAAAAAATATATATATATAAATATAGCGCATCTACCTTTCTCGTGTCACTCTCTCTTCTTGAGAGCTTTCTGCCACGTTACGGAATGATAGACTCCTTCTCTGTTTCCTCCTCTCTTTTTAGATTTATTTAAAAAACCTTTTTTTTTCTTTTGCTTCTTCTCTCCTTCTCCTTGGACGGGAACACTACACGTTTCTTGTGGATTTTTTGGATTGAAATTTTCTGAAGTAGTTTTTCAAGCGTCGCAAAAAGCCAAACTTCAGGGTCCTCCGATTTCGTTCTTCGCTCGTTGAGGTTGCCTATTCAGACACCGACACACACCCATTCCATTTTCTTTGTCTCTCTCGCGATGGAGTCGGCCGCAAGCGCAACGACGGCGGAACCCCCGCCGCCACACACGCCGCGCAACGCCCATCGCCTCAGCCGCATTCTCCGAAAGCCAAAGACCTCCGTCGCCAAGCGTGCGTGGCACCCCGCCCCAGTGGCGGCGAACACGACCGCCGCTCGCGTGGTGGGGGTTCCCGCGGCAGCGGTGTATCGACTGGCAGCGTCGCTCTCGGAGGAGGAGCGGCAGCGCGCTGCGCAGGGCCTCGACCCGATGTCCGCCGTCGAGCTCCAACTCGTGCGTCGCGCCGCGCGCTTCGGGGTGCAGCTCGCCCCGCTCGCCGCCCCGCTCGCCCCGCCGGTGGTGGTCGATCCCGACACGCTGCGACGCCGGCAGGAGCGCTTCGGCCCAGTGGTGAGCGGCGCACCGGCTGCCGTGACGCTGTCGGAGGAGGAGCTGGCGAAGAGGGCCGCCCGCTCGAAGCGCTTCGGCACCGCGTGAAAAAAGAAAAAAGAAAGAAAAGAAACTCATAAAATTGGGGTGCGTATATAAAAAAAAAACACCGTGAAGGAGAGAGAGAGAGAAGGGGAGTGTGCAGTAGTGGAGGGGAACAGACTTCTTCAGGTGGTGTCCATTATCATGACTAGGGTATGGCTTGTCAGGCCTATCTCCCCTGCTGGGCCCATCTCATCTTTGGTATTATTGTTCATTCGGTTCTGCGAGGAGGGCCTGCGTGACGGCTGCTTCTTCTCGCATTTCTTTTTTCTTTTTATTTTTGCTTCACGGAAAATCGAAAGGAGGAAAAATGAATGTTTCAAATAACAAATTTAAAAAGAAAAAAAACCAACATGACATCACCGTAGTACCATACCTCTAGCGTATAGAGTAGAGTAGAGCCGAGTGTTCGACTGGGATCACCCCTCTTTCCCTCTTCTTTCCTTCTTTCCTTCTTGTGAGTAACGAAAAAGGATGACGCTGCATATCCGGTTTCGTGCGAAACCAAAATGGATGATAACACCTAAACAAAAAGGAACGAACGAATGAAGGGAAAAAAAAAAGAAGAAAATTTTCAACATCAAAAAATAAATAAATAAATAAATTTTAAAAGAATGGAGAGTGAGATCGATAGAGAGGTGGAATCCCATCGGTTGCCAGGAGGTGTAGAGGAGGTGACCGTGGCTCTTCTATCTCGACAGCGATACCAATTTTTTTTTCTAAATTTATTATTATTTAATTTTTTTTTTTTCTCCCCCCCCTCCCTGTTTTTGTCGTTATGATAACAGGATATGATGTGGAGAGAAAAAAAGAAAACAACAACAACCGTATTCGAATGCCATTTCCTTCCAATACCGCGCTGTTTCTCCCATTAGTGAGTCTGTTATTTGTCTCTACAACTCCCCCCCTTTTTTTTTTTTGCTCAAAAAAAGAGATTAGTAAAGGTGGAAGATGCTGTAACGGGGACTGAGAACCCTGAACTTTTGTACCCCCCACCCCCTCTCTTCAAGCCCCCCTTTATATCTAAAAGTAATCTCTCTAGTTTCTGTATAGATTGATTTGCTCTGTCGAGCTGCCAAACAACCATCGCGACGAAAGAGAGACGTGACACACAGACATCACCACCGCTTCCTTCACGAACACCTCCACCGTTCGTTTGCTGGACTCCCTCTCTCTCTATCTCTTTCGCACGTCTATTGCCTTGGGTTCCATCTCCAGTTTTGTACACTCCCCCCTCCTCCAAAAAAAAAAAGAAAAGAAAGAACAAGAAAAAGAGAGAAAGACAATCCACCAGAAAGCCGAACCAGGCAAAAGTATATAAAAAAAAAACGAAAACAATAACAACAACGACCCCAATCAAAGGTTGTCATCGCTGCATTCGAAGGGGCCCCCTTGTCGGACTTGTCCCTGCCGCACGCGGACAATGGCGTTCTCTCCCCCCTGCAATGATGCGGTAGCGGTCCAGCTCACTCCTATCATCCCTGTTCGGGTGTTCAGTGCCGCCGGGGAGTATTTCGACACCGAAATGCACCTGGACACCCCGCTAGAAGTGTTGCAACTCGCGATCGAGGATTACTTTAAGATCAAACCGGAGGCCCAGCGGCTGCTACACAACCGGAAAGCCGTGAACCCCAAGTATTCCCTTCAGCAGAGTGGCTGCCTGCTGCTGAAAGGGGACCCGTACGTGAAGCTTACGTGCCACGTGAAGCGGGGCCCGCTGCTGAACCTGGTGTGCCAACTCAGCAGCACGCACGAGGTCGTCGCCGTCGCGTGCGATGAGCAGTGCACCGTGTGGGAGGCGAAGCAAGCGGTGCTGGAGGAGATGCGTCGAAAAGGACACGCGTGGGACCGGCGGATCGAACCTGGCCAGATGCGTCTGTTGTGGCGCTATATCGAGCTGAACGACAAGGCCACCCTCGCCTATTACCGCATCCCCACCAACGCTGTGCTCAGCGTGATGCTCCGCAGAGGCGCCACCGTCAGCGTGAGAGCCGCTGCGGCGTCCTCGTGTGGGGCGCACCCCTCCAGCGCTCCCGCGCCCTCTCCGGTCCACAGCGCTGCGTATTCCCAGCGCGGACGTCTCCGAGATACCGCCGCCGCTGCGGCGGCACCGGATCGGCGACACGTCGAACCCCTCTTCAATAAGGAGACATCGGCCCCTTCTCCGTACGGCCCCTCCTCCACGCTAAGCTGGCCGCCATCCGCACTCGCACCAATGCCTGTCTCTGGTGCACCAATGCCTGTCTCTGGTGCACCGATGCCTGTCTCTGGTACACCGATGCCTGTCTCTGGTGCACCAATGCCTGTCTCTGGTGCAC
>JASAOA010001552.1:0-17026 GCA_030849815.1 Vickermania spadyakhi | reverse complement strand
TCACGTGAAAAATTGAGACAGAGAGAGACAAGCACAGTCAAAAGAAAAGAGGTAGAGAGGCAAACAGATACGCAGGGAGTATCAGCATTTACTGTTAGAGAAGGTGCAATAATTTTATGGAGGATCTCAACGTGTTCTACAGAGATATAACATGAAGTGGAGAATGAAAAAGAAAAGAGTATCAGGATCACAACGGTATTGTAATACCTCCGCAAGGGGAATCCCCCCTAGTTTGTACTGGAGACCCTCATGAACGACCTGTGTCACAGGCCCATTCTCCTCCTTTTTTGTTGTTTTTCTTTGTTGTTGGTGCTCTTTTCTATCCTGAAAATGAGTATAATAGAGAGGTGGTGCTGCTACATTAGGGGTGGTGAAACGGAGTTCTAAAAAAAAAAAAGAAAACTTAAAAAGGGTTCTTCTTTGTTGTTGGTAGTCTTTTCTAGCCTAAAGAAATAATAAACCAGAGAATTACCACCAAGAAGCTCCTCTATCCAAGTCACACCAGCACAAGGGCAGCAGGTACAACAACACACTCAGTTCCGCCCATCACTCGCCACCTCTATGCAGAGAAAGAGAGAAACGCTAAAGGAGGAGGCGGAGGTCGTCGGTGTTAGTAGGAGTAGTGGGGCTCCTCCACGACCCCCATCTTGTTTGGCCGGAGAGCATCGGAGGAGAAGCTCCTTTCGAGCCGCTTCCTCACCAGTAGCCTCCCCTGTGGCACACTCTTCGTTGTTGGCATCGCACCTGACGTGCCGATCGGTGTTGCGAGCGGCGGAGTGGTGGGAGCCCCGAGAGCGAGCGCCACCACCCCAGATGGGCACGTCCACGGCCACAGCGAGTCCTGCCTGTTCCAGCCCTCGAGCTCCCGATAGCATTCTCCAGAAGCATGGTGTACTCGACGGCAACAAGATGGTGGAGGTCCTGGCGGAAGAAGACGCGTCGTCGGCAATACGCTCCCGGTCCCCTGGTCGGCGGGAAAAAGAGGGACGCCTTCAGATGTGGAAAGGGTGTCCTGCACCACTCCTGCGTGGTGTGGGTCAAATACGCTGTGTGGCCCTGGCGTTCTTTCTATTCATTATGCTCTTTACCATGTGGTGGGCAGTGGGGCTTTATCGCAGGGCTAAGTATTTTGAGCTTATTCCCCCTCCCGAGAAGAACACTCCCATGGATGGAGCGGTGTTGAGCCAACTCCAGTTTGTGAGCTGCAATCGTCAAGATTTCTCTCAGTCCTATTGGAGTACAATGGCCCAGGTGGCCAGCGCAGAGCGGTTCCATTCACTCTCCTCCTTCCGCACTTCGACGCTCGCTCCTTCTTCGACGGGAGCCGCCTGTACAGCAGTCCCCGCCCCCCCTTTAGAGGCGTTTATCTGGCTGGGCGACATTATCTATTCAGACAAGCCTCTTCGTGGTGGCCCTCCTCCACCCTCCAGAGATTCCTTTCATCGGGACCTCGCGAAGGAAAGTCGCAACGGAATGCTTACCGAAGAAGAGATTCGATTCCGGTATCAGCCGGCCCCCTTGTATCCGCTAGCCGCGGTTCAATCCATGTGGGAGACGCAATTTCGCGCGGAGGCGTACACCGCATTCCGAACAACGTGCGTCGCGGCACCGAAGGATGCCATGCGTGAGCGCCATAGCAGTCGTAGTACGACGAATGTGTGGGGGGTGTGGGATGATCACGACATGGGGCAGAACGACGCGGGTAACGAATATCCGTGGAAGAACGTCACCCAGAGATTTCTTTTTGATTTCCTGCAAGTACCTGAAAGTGACCCCCGAAGACAGCGCTTGAAGGCGGTGGCGAAGGATGGAGGAGCGGCAGGGGTGTACACGTTTCACACCGTCTCTGTGGCCGAAGCTGCTGCGATGCAGCAGCAACAATGGAACCAGAGTGACGCAGAAAGAAAGAGTTCAGACTCGGGGAAGAACACCAGAGCATCCATCACGCTGGTGTGGGAAGCTCTGGAACTGTTGTACGAGCATCTCTTTTGCGTGCTCCTTCTCGATATACGGTCGTTCCGTGATCCGGCGAATGTGACACGTAGTGGTGACATGCTGGGAGACCCGCAGTGGAAGTGGGTAGCGTCCATCTTGAAGGAGTACTACTCCTCCCCGTCCCAAACCAGCACCGCCTCCCCTTCCCAGCGCCATGTCGGCTCTAAAAGCAAGTGCTACTCCTTGTTGATTGGGGGAGGCATTCAATTTCTGCTGGATGAGAAGATAACGGAGCACTGGGGAAGTTATCCCCGCTCACGTGATTACCTCTTACATCTCCTGCGACAGCACCACGTCGAGCGGGCGGTCTTCTTAACGGGCGATGTGCATTTCGCAGAGTTCGGGGCGGACTTTACTTCGTCTGCGATCGAACACGCCCTCGGATATCCCATTGTGGAGGGCACCAGCTCTGGTCTCACGCACAGTGCGGAATCGACCGTCACCTCTGTCCTCTCCCGCCGCTATCGGGACGGCAATAGCCCGCCCCCTTTCCACGTCATGAAGTGGCTCCTCCCCAGCATGTTTCCCACATCCCGTCGAGTGGGACTCTTTGTGGGGAAAAATTTTGGCTCCATAAAGCTGGAAGTCGGAAAGTCCCCCGCAGAGCTCCGTCCCGAACAACAACAGCAACAGCAACATGCACTGGATGTGCTTCAGAAGCAGCTGGAGATCCTTCGCCCAGGGCTGGAACGAGAGCGCGGGGGAAACTCGTCCGCTTCAAACGTTTCTCATTCGACGCTCTCACACGATCAACCGTCGGAGGAGGAGCAGCGGCGGGTCCGACGAAGTGCGCAGGAGCTGAGGGATGCCGTGGACGCCCTCGTGCACCTTACACTCTCAATCTTTTCTCTCGACGAAGAGTTGTCCTCGACAGAAGTCTATCCAGCCTCACAACTCCTCAAGAATCGGCTAACTTTCCCGCTCTCGATGCTCACCTATGCAGGGGGTGCCGCGTACCGTGAGGCAACGGTGGACCCGCACAAGGGCGTGGTGGTGCCGCCAGAGAAGACCCCACAGAGAGCCCCTTCTGCGAGTAGCCTTCCATCGTATGTTGAAGCCTGGCCAGAATGGCAGAGTGAGGAGAACAGCTCGGAGGCGACCACCTACAACACGTATGCAGCCCCTACAGCGTATCAGTACCCCACAACGTTCCCGTTGCCTCGGCTTACTCGGATCGTACAGTGGTGTCAAGCACGTTATTTCCCGGATGAACGCATGCTTTTCATCGCCTACGTGGCGAAGGGGTGGGTGCTGGATTGGGGCCGCGGTGTGCTGTTGGTGGTGGTGTTGTTGCTCACGGTGGTGGTGGGAATGCGCTGTCTAGTGCTGCGCCAGTGGGGGGGCACGTCCTCCTCTGCGAATCCCACGCGGGGTCATCGACAGCGGGACCAAAGAAGGAATGGCGCTGGATGGTGGTGGAAGCGCTGGAGACATCTGAACCCCTCGGAGAGTAGGAGGTGGACTTCCATGCCTTGAGATAAAGTGAAGTTTTGTTTGCGCAGCCGGGATAATATCGGATATGGTTTGTTGTCTGGTGCTGCCCTAAAACTAAATTCCGAATATGAAAACTCTCTCTTTGTTTGTTGCTCGGAGGTGTTGTCAATCAGCACACTTGACAAGAACGTGTTCAGTCTCTTTCACTGAATCTCTTCTTTGGTATCTTTGCTTTTGTTATTCTATTCTATGATGGTGTGAGAAACAGAAAGAAATTAAAAAAGAAACCAAAGAAAAGGAGTGCTGCTTAAGCATCACCCACTTCTTTCCACCACCACGAAAAGAAAAGGAAATATTAGAACATTTTCTTTTTGATCCTTTCCTAGAGTCCCGCATTAGACTTAGTAGTCCTTCATTTCTGATTTTCCTCACAAAAAAACGCAAGACCAAAAGCAAGAGAAAGGGAGAGAGAAAGAATTACCAAGCACTCCGCTGTCCAGTCTGTCGCACATACACCCTCCTATTGGAGCACAGACTTGGCACTAGACTAGACCTCATGCACGATGTTCATCCATTTAAGAAGCAGGTAGGGGCAGGAACGCGTATGAAACCATCGGCTTTGTTTTCCTCACGTGGCGCAGTGTCTCTTCTCGTTGGATTGATGTTTTCTCTTCTTCTTTCGGCACTACTCCTTTCCATCAGCTCGGCCGTCACATTCGTCGCAGCGGCGGGCACGGCTTCGACCGCCTCACGAACCCCTTCACGTGGAATCGTGGTTGATGTGGAAGCGTCATGGAAGGACACGCCGTTGCTGCAGGAAGCCGTCGAGTGGGCTGCGCGTGGTGGGGCGTTTGGGCATCCGCTGCCTAGCACGTCACCACTTCTCTACCATAATGACGACGCCGTCACCTCTTTCGGTCTTTCTGGGGCGGCACAGTACTTTAACGGTTTCGACTTGTTGGAGCTTCTTTTGGGGACTATGGTGGACATGGAAGGGGAGCCACCAACAGGAAGTGGTGAAAAGCCCTTTCGTCTCCATCACAAGACGCCACACGAACAGTACGAGTGCCTCATGAAAAGTCTGTTTCCTTCTTCTTCACTATTTTCGTCTTCATTCAGAAGGGAAGACGGAATCGCTTCTTCTTCCTCACAGCGCGCTCATCTGGAAGTGGCATTGGCGTTGCGAGCCTACAGTCCAGCGGTAGAGACCCATTACCGCATCGCTGCATCCCTCGTGGACACGTTGAAACGTTACGCTCCACTCGCGGTGCCTCCCGCGTGCGACCCCAGCAAAACAGTAAATTGGATTTCCGCCTCGCCACCAGAAGCATTTGTACTGGTTTACCTCCCCGGTGACTCGATACCGCAGCGTGTGGACACCCCTGAAGCCCTCTCACACCTCCTCTTCGAGTCGAATACCACACTGAAACCAAGACGGAACACTTCTATTCATCATGCTGTGGGAAAGGAGGCGTGGCGACGGGAGCTGTGGTTGGGAGAAGACGGGGCGGGCCACAGCATTCTGCACCCTTTCCCCTTCTCCCCTGTATCCCTAGCGGAGGCGGAAATGGTGGTGGTTCTCTTTGGTTTACCGCTGGATGAGAGCACCATGAAGTGGTATACGGCCATACGCGAGAGGTATCTTCACCCTCAAGGCGAAGCAGCCGATGGCGTCCACGTGAGGTCACCGTCGTCCATCCCGCGAGTTCGCTACTTGTTCGGTCATCTCCCGCTGTCTACCGCTCGATTGTGTTCAGAGCAATCCCCAACGACCGACGCGTCATCCGCATCCCCAACGAATGCGAATCGGACGAGTACCCCCCTCTGGGAAGTAGGGCGTACCTTATTGGTACAAGGCTACGGTGTCAGAGTAGAATTGCGCCACATTGAGAACACTACAGTGGCGGAGGTGTCCACCCGCTCTAGTTCCAGTCCGCCGGGGGAGTCCAACACAGGCGTTTCCTCCGCGCAGGAAGGTCCATCGGAGACGAGGCTGCAAGAGGCACCGCACGTCGAATCGGTCACCGCCACGACGCTGCTGCCTGAAGCGCAGGAGTACGGCTGTTTCTGGGACACCCTCCATCAGCGCTATCTGGACTTCAAACTCCCACTGGATAGCTTCGCAGATGGCTTGGAAAGAGAGGAATCGTCCCCCAGCAGCCGTGCGTCACAGCGTGCTCGGAGAAGGGAAGAGCTCCTCTGGAATGAGGTCCATCGAGACGACAGCCCAACCGAGACGGAGCGCCTCGGATATGGCGCGGTGCAATACCTTTTCGATCAATATCGAGAACGGCACCCGGACACCTCCTCTTCGTCCAGAAAGCAACCCAATCCTGGGGTGGCAGCAGAGAGGGGGGTGGATCGCTTTCGGGATCTCTGTGAGGTGGTGTTTAATTTTCCTGCGTACGCCTCGACCTTTAATCGGTTAGCGGTGGAGCAGCAGCAGAAGCCGGAGCATTCGGGGTTGCGATTTACGTATTCTCCGTCTATCGATCCGGCGCAAAAGCAGCGGCAAATGTATCTCGCGCAGGTGCAACGCGAACTGGATGCCCTCCAGAAGCAAGTCCGACCCGGAGCGAGTATGGCCGTTCTGGACGGACGACCGCTACACAAAAATGAGGAGTCTGTGCATGGGCTGCTCTTTCTGTTGCACGAGTCCGATGCTTTGACAGATCGACTGGAGGAGGTCTTCTCTCTGCGACCCTCAACCACCTTCTACCCGGCAACGCTAAAGGGAGAGGAGGTGGTCGCTGCGATGGCCAGCGCTCCGAACACAGTGGCAGTCCACCCAGTGGCGCTCTCACGGGTAGTGCAGCAGCTTCGACATGATGTTCACAAGGCGGCTCGCCACCACAACCCAGGTGGTGGCAGTGCGGCCAGCGGTACCGACTACGGCTATTTCGCTTCCCGGATCCAAATTGACGAATCGCTCGTTTTTTGGCTCAACGATGTGGAGAAGGATCCGATGTACGCCGAGTTCCATCCGTCCTTTCGAGGTCTTCGGCGGCTCGCACATGGATCCGCGTCGGGATCGGACCTCCCGCGCCGCAACCTCTTCCACATGGTGGTCGTACTAGATCCGACGTCACCGAGTGGTCTGGCGGGGCTAAAGGAGGCCCTGGAATTGCTCCGGAAGGCGGTTCCGATCCGCATCGGCGTGGTGCTCGTCCAAGAATCCTGGAAGCGACTGCCAGCATCGACCAATCGTCACACCGAGGCCGAGGAGGAGGGCCATGTTGCGAAACCAGCGAAGGAGGAGCAGCGGGTACAGGACTCCTTCGTGAGACACTTGAAGGATACAAAGAATCGAATGCGGGGCATGTTGAAGCAGCTAATGGAGAAAAAGACGAAACGAAAGCAACCGGTGGCGGAGACGGAGGAGAACGACGACGACTCGCTCAGCCTTCGCGATAAGGTCACCCAGAATGGTGCCTTTGCACTCCTGTTGGAGATGATGTTGTCTCTGCATCGACGTCAGGACACCGCAGTAACGCTTCAGTTCCTTCAGAACTTGCATTCGCTCTTCTCACAGGTACAACAAAATGTCGACAAGGAGTTCGAAGAAGAAGAACAAGAACAAGAAGAGGTGGAGCAGGGCGGGCGTGTGTCGAATTGGGTGAACCTGAAGAAGCTGCGCAAGGCAGAGAAGCGCCAAAAGGACCCTCATTACAACACTCTACGCGTGCGCCGTCGTCAGCGTGGGATGCTGGAGCAGCTGACTCGTCTCGCAGAGCAGCTCGGCTTTCTGACGGAAGACGAAGAGGAGGATCTTGGAAAGCAAGACGGGGCAAATGTTACGTCGCAAAAGACGGAGAAATCGTCCGCCTGGAAGTGGATTCGAGGGAACACGAACGAGAGGAACCCGGAGCTGCCCTTCCGCAACGATCCGCTATGGACTCCGGCGATGCGGAGAGAGGCCCTGCTGGATTACTACGTTCAGCTGCGACGCCACATGGGAGAAATGATCTTTCCCTCCTATCCTGTCCTGCTTCTGAATGGCCTTCATCTTCGTGTGGAAACCAGTTTAGTGCTCGCTCTTCAGGCGGAGGCCAAAGTCTTGTGGTCTCTAGTGGAGCATAACGTGCTGGATGAAGCGACCCCAGGCGAGCAGATCTATTCTCGAATCATGAATCATTTTCATGCCATTCGATCCGTTCACCCGTCCCTCACAACCTCTATTCCTCTGATGCGATGGCGAGCAGTAACGCGGACCAGCTCCTGGGTGCCCCCCCTCCTTAGGTTCTACCAGCAGCGGGTGTTTGTCGCTGGCGGGGGTGGGGGAACGGCATACCTTCAGACCCTGGAGTCCGCCCTCACCTCCTCCCGTGCAGTGGAGAGCTCTGATCTGGACGTCTCTAGTGCAGGAGTCCCAGTCGTCAGTGGGGTCTTGTGGTTTTCACCGTTTCCTACGCTTCGCACGCTCGATCTCTTGGCCAAGTTCCTCACCGCCTCGGAGCGAATAGATGGGGTCTTTCGTTTGACGTGGATTCCGTTCCTCACTCCGCAAGCCCCCCAAAGAGGCAGAGCACTCGTTGGGGAGATCGAAATGACGTTGGAGCATCTGCTCATTGCCACACACGGCGAGGTCCCCTCCTCCCTTCCCACAGTGGTGGTTTCAGAGGACCGGCAGAGCAGCCAAGCCAAGAAGGAGAAACAGCGCCGGAAAGAACAGGTGCGGACGAGTCGCAAGCGGGATATCCTTCGCTTTCATCTGGTCCAACGCTATCTGCAATTTGTCCTGGCCACGGCCACGGCGAACGGATTCACCAATCTGGACGCCACCCTTCTCACACAGCCAGAGTTGGTTTCCGCTGTGCGTGGTGCCTTACCGCACCTCCATGGCACCGATCCACTCCTTTACCACCATCTCTTTCCGATTGTAGAAGCCTTGAAGGAGCAAGGCCACCGAGACACAGGGAGTGCGGCCTCGCCTTCGTTCGAGAGCCACACACACCCCATCCTGGCCATTCAGCAGACCTTGTGTGCCACCTTTCGGGAGTACATGTACCGACAGGCAGCGGTGGAGAGCGCACTGGCACACGCGGCGGGTCTCTCGCAGCCCTCTCCGCAAGGCTTTGTTTTCAGGAATCGCACAGCGGCTGTGGAGGAGCCGGAGCCCGAAGGGGGTTGGCGCCCACCGTCCCCACTGGTACTACTGCTCCACGGCAGAGCCATTCGAGTGGAGAAGGATTTCACCGTCGAAGACGTGATGGAGGCAGTGCGTCGAGTCTTGACGCTCTCTCAGACCTTGTACCGTGCCTTGCAGCAGGTAGACTTTGTCAAGCTTTCCGCCGAACCCCTCTTCGAGGAAACGATCTCCACTCCCCGCAATGCTTTCCACACGTCGAACGCATTTCTTCCCGAAGATCTGGACGACCCAGCCTTCTACAGTTCCCGCATTGTGCTCCTTGCCGGCCTCCTCACACAGTCGGAACACAGCATTGCGCCGCTGCTATCCGAAGTCGACCTCTTCCCTAGCATTCCATCCGACCCCCCGCAGCCCCCCAGCTGCACAATGTTTCGTGTTCCTTCTCCTTCCACTTCACGACGGCGGCACACCCTAACGCTGGTGGTCGACCCCGCAAACCGTGACGTGCCGCACCTCCTCTCCATCGCTCAATTTCTCCTTCAGTCTCCCTTCGCAGTGGATCTGATGGTCTACCTGAACCCCAATCCTAACTCCCGTCCTCTCCAGTCCTTCTATCGGTTTGTGGGTCGCCCCCAGCTGCTCTTTGACAAACGAACCGGTCACGTCGTGGCGCCGTCGGCAGTGTTTCGCCACCTCCCGCAGCACGACACCTTAGCGCTCGACGTCGATGAACCTGAGTCCTGGAATGTGTTGGCCCATCGCACGGAGTACGACCTCGACAACATACGCTTAGAGGAGCTGCCTCCAGGAGTAACCCTCCTGCCGGTCACGTATCGCGTGCAATTCCTGGTTCTCTCTGGTGTGGTCTTCACGCCTACCAGCGACTACCAGTCCGTCGCTTTGGCCGCCGCCGCGAAGACGTTTAATGGACCAGTGTTCCGATCTCCCCCGACTCTCACCTCCCCCAGCAGTCTTCCCCTTCGACTGGCGCCGTATCGTTCCGAGAGGGCTCGGAGCGAGGAGGAGGCCCTCCTGGCCGAATCGTTGGTTCTGTCCTCCACGGGTTACTACCAGCTGAATGTCCACCCAGGGTTGTGGATGCTCTCGCTCCAACCGGGTGTTGTTGCGTCGCATTTTTACATCAGCGAAGTCGAGGGTCGTTGCACCACTCGCGAGTCGTCGTGGTGGAGCTCGACGGTGCTACAGCACACACCAAACCCCACGCAGACCACCACGGTGACGCATACGACGGCATCGGGGGACGGCCAGCGCATTCCAGTCCTCATTGATGCCTTTTTTCTTCCCCCGCTCCTCCTCACCTACGACCGCACGTGGGCCCACCCGCACGTCCTAGAGACGATCCTGCTGGAAAACGCGCTCCAGCCCTATGTCAAGTGGTTAGAGAAGGAAGTCAAGCAGAGAGCGGAGGGGATGGGAGTGGAAGGTTTCGATGTTTTGGGTATGGAAGAGGGGGAGACGCTGGCCCAGCCCCAGCGTCCTACCTTGAATATTTTCTCTATCGCATCGGGGCGACTGTATGAACGATTTCTCCGCATCATGATGCACAGCGTCTCAAAGTCCAGCGGACCGTCAGCCCGGAAGCCTCGTCGTCGCATCAAATTTTGGATACTGGAAAAGTTTCTCTCCCCACAGTTTAAGGCACTGCTACCGAAAATGGCGCAACACTATGATTTCGAAGTGGGTTATGTGAATTATCACTGGCCCGCGTGGCTTCCACGGCAACACGAAAAGACCCGCATGTTGTGGGCGTACAAGATTCTTTTTCTAGATGTTCTTTTTCCGTCGTCGGTCGATCGAATTCTCTTTCTCGATGCAGATCAGATCATCATGGACGATCTCCACGACCTTTACGAATTGGATTTCACTCGGGGTGGGAAGCCCAGTGCCAAGGTGGACAAGAAAACGCTACAGAGCGAGGAAGTGGCAAAGAATTTGGCGTGGAGCGGGGCTCCCGCCATCGCGATGGTCCCCTTCTGTTCGGCGGAAAAGAAGAACACCGCCACCGTCCCGTTTCGCTTTTGGGAAGAGAACGACTCCTTCTGGTCGAATCACCTCCTCGGCGCGCCATACTACATCGGCGCGCTGTTTCTCATCGATCTGGGTCGTTTCAGAGCCTTCCAAGGCGGAGACAAGTATCGCTCCGCCTACAGTCGCTTAGTGAACGACCCTCAAAGTTTAGCCAACATGGACCAAGACCTTTTTAACTTGATGCAGCACCAGCTTCCCATCTACGCCTTGTCAGAGCATTGGTTGTGGTGTGAGACGTGGTGTAGCGCAGAGAGCCGCAGAGACGCTAAAGTTATCGATTTGTGCCAAAATCCTCTGACGAAGTGGACCAAGCTCGAGAGTGCCAAGGCGCTCATTCCCAACTGGGACGCACTGGATCAGGAGTTAGAGGCGCTCTTTGACTCGTTTCAAAGAGAAGGATCCTTCCCAGTGGAAAAAACAACAAACGAACGAAAGGGCCCCAGCCAGCAGAAAATACCAGAAAAGATAGAAATCAACGATGATCTCTAATCAGTACATCAATCGACAGTGATAGCAAAGAGGCTCCATTATGATTGTTATGTTCTGTCAACATATGGATGGGTTGAAAAATTAAAAAAAATGCTTCTTCACTGTCGTTGTTGCTGATGAATTAGCAGCTATCGAACCACTCATCGTACTGCACAGTGATCCTCAGTCGCTTAAAAAAAAAAAAAATTTCAAAAAGTATTCATATTTTTTTTTTCAACGTCCTGTTTGACTTCTGTTTGTCTTTAAACTTATTCATGTATTTTTAATCTCTTTTCTCCAATTCAATCTCTCTTCTTTTCTGTTTTTGTTTGGTGTTCTTTTTTATTTATCGTTGGAAGGCTACAAAAAAAAAAAAAAACGCTTTTGAAAAAGCTTTTCGTACAAGGATAATTATCAACTTAATTCTATACGTATACATTTGATGCTACTCACAACGATCAAGCAGTTTTTTAAAAAATAGGTTATTTTATTATTATTACTCTTTCTCACTGCACACCATTTGAGGGGCAAACAAAACAAATCAAAAGAGTGAAGGGGTCGATAGTTATATTCTGTTTGGCCTTCCCTTCTTCGAATGTTCGCTCAATGGATGAAGTCAAAGCCACAGGAGAAGTCTCCTACCAGTTCACTCCCTACCCCTAAAACTGCTTCGCGGACACTCTGCCCCTCCCCTTTGCCACCACAAGAACCGCAGCAACTGGAGAAGAATTTCCCATCTTCCATACCGCAGAGAAGCGAAAAGGAGAAGGAAGGGCCGCCCCCCGCGTTGCATGAGAGACCTCCACCAACCGCTAGGCCGGAAGCGGTCACGCAGCCTTCCTTCGCCCCTGCAGAACGGGTGGCGGACCGCAGCGAAACGCCTGCAGGCGTCTTGTCCCTCCGGACGGCTCCCGGCGCCCTTCTCCGAGACGCGATCCAGTACGCTCCCCCCAAGCATCGCCTCGCGATCGCCGCAGGGAAAGCGGGGATGTCCATTGCAGATGGGATTCTTTTGGCGAACTCCAGCATCAATCCCGCCATCACGGCTGCCTTTGTGATTTATGAGTCCATTCAGGCGATACAGGACTACCAACGTGGTGCGCTGAATCAGCTGGGGTATCGTACCACGAAACGCGACGTGGCACTGCGCATTGGGAAAGAAGTAGCATGTGCAGGGATTGGAATTGGGATTGGTCAGGCCGTTGGCGCGGGTTTAGCACTGACCACACTTCCGGTGGTCGGCCAACTAATGCTAACCGCGGTGATATCTGTAGGTCTCGGTATTGTGGTGGGTGCCCTTCTCTCTCGCTACGCCGATCGCGCTTTTATTCGCCTTCAGATCCGTGGTCAGTACCACTATCCTTCGGACGAGAAAGAAACACAGAGGCGGTTTGAAGAGATTTTAGAAGGTTTGCACGATCTCTCTTCCATCGAAGCCTGTCGGATCGTGCAGCACTATATGGACTACCGTGTGGCGTCGGGGTGGGAAAGCCTTACTGATGGCGAGGACTACCGGAATGCGGGGTATCCACCCCACCTTCTCCCTGTTTCCCTGCAGCACTTCACTGCGGTACGGCTTCAACGCAAGTGGGGCTTCTTGAATAAGCGCCGGGCGTGTCGGAAACTCTACCGAGCACTGATGCTGCAGCATCATCCGGATCGTGGCGGGGACCCTGAGCTGGCCGCACAGCTGAGCAATGACTTCGAGTTGTACGCGTTTTGTAGAGGTTGGTGGAGTGAATGTCGGGGCTTCCTGCAGCAGTCCGCGGAGGGGAACAACACCACGGCAAGCCAGGAGGTCCCACGTCGAGGCGGCAACCCGGTGTGGAATTTCTTCCGCACCCTCTTTCTGATCCCCTCCACGAACTCGGAATCCTTGGCGCAAGACCTTCATGCCCATAACTTCTTGTATCTTCCAGACAAGGATCCTCATGCGGCTCCACGGCTGAAGACAGGACGGAGCCCTGCCACCCGCCGCCCCTTCTCCTCTGCCCCCTCGATCTGCGATGGCGTCACCAAGTCTAGCGTTTCCTCCCCTTCAGCAGGAGGGTTATCCACCCCCTTTCCCTCTTTTGCACCAGCGACACCAATCACCGCGAGGCAGCGGAGCGAGGCGACCCCCATTCTTCGCAGTGTGGAAGAAAAAGAAGACGAAGGCATACACGTCCAGCCAGGAGTACCGGCAGTGGAGAGTAGTGACGAGGAGGAGGACGACGACAACGACGAAGCCTTCTTCGTCATCCAGCACGGTGGAGCGTTGTCGAGTGCTCAGACCAGCGCAGCCATTTCCCGCGTGCTGGCAGCGGTTCAACGGCGTTACCAAAACACAGTGGAGTTGGTGAATTACGCCTCTCTCCTTCGTCTAGCGAGCGCCAACGAGGTGGACCACTCGACATGGTCCACCCTACTCTCCCATGCGGAGCGCTACAGTCGTATGCAGTCGATATTACATTGTTCCTGTACCGAGGTGGACCTCCAAGAGTGTCTGGGCAGTAGGGAGGTTGCGATGGATTGGGGAGCCCAACCTCCTTCTATTACGGGTGTGGGGCCGTCGCCTTTAAGAGGATTAACGGTGGCGGAAGTAGTGGAGCAACGAGAGGCCTCCCGTCAAGTATTGATGGAAGCAGTGTTTACTTTGGAGGTGCAGCAGCGCTTGTCTCAGGCCCTGGAGCTGTGGCGCACCGCCAAGGAGTTGGTGGTCCACTACTTCCAAGACAGAGAAGAATCTACCGATTCGAAGTTCGCTACGAGTCCACACGGCGCCGACGTGAATGGTGGAACAGCCGCCCGGATCATTGACACGCTTCTTCTCCTCCAGTCCCGCTTGGAGGACTTGTCACGTCCTTTGGAACACGTGGAAGAGGAGACACAGCCCGGGGAGCAGTTGCTCGCGGAGATTAAGATCGTCGGCTTAACCGCCAGTCATGCCTTGGGGGGGGAGCACGCGAAGCAGCTGCGGAGCTCCGTCTTGGAGCTGTGCCAGAGTTACCTTGGTGTGTGGTCGAGGAAGCAAATGACGTATCAAGCGCTTCGCAGTGAGCTGGATTTCATCCAAAAGAAAACAGCCGATTCATCTTTCCTCGCGGGGACGAAAAATGCGTCCTTCTCGGAGCCTGTGAAAGGGCCCCAAGTCGACCCACCATCCCCATTGAAAGAATCAGGCTCTTATAAATCACAGCTTTTCATGCTTCAGCAACAGATGGCGGAAGCAGATGGCTTGTTTGCGGAAGCTCGTACAATCTCCTGTCGTTACTTACCAGAATATCGAGGCGATCTCGCCGCTCTTCCCTCCAGTGTATTGTGGGGAGTTCTATTGCACAACCTTTCTCCTCAGGACTCTATTTTTCGCCTCTCTACCAGCAGTGCGTATGCTTCTCGCCTCCGGGATCAAAAATTGCGGCGCTGGATTCCGTATGAGCGAGAGCGACACCTTAGTTTCTACGAAAATATCGAAAAGGAGCCCGATAACCCACTGGAGCCCTGCCGTTCCTCTGTTCTCCAAACAGGTTTGAGAGGGACTCGTATGGTCATATATCCAGACGAACTGGAGGACGAACATCCAAGTCCCCCGTTAGGGGGATGTGCGGCAAGACCCACATCGGTTGTAGTGGAAGGAAACGTGTATGCGGAACTTCTTCGAGCAACGCATCTACACCCACCTACGGGTGCGCGAACGTCTTGCTGGATAAAGGCATATGACCTTCGAGAGATTAGCATTACTGTTGAGAAACCAAACGTTGGGAAGGGTCCACCATTTCAGGTGGAAACTATCGCTCTTAAGAAGCTGCAGGCGAGTGTACGGAAAAGGGTTGCCGTCGCACTCATGAAATACGAATTCGCTGCTGTAGAGGCGTGTGGCAGTCCATTCATCATTGCCTCAAAGGAAGTCTTTTCAGAGCCCCAAACATGCTCGCTATACTTTCACGTGCCACGCGAGCAGACTCAGCAGCGTTTTCGCTCCGTCCGCAATGTTCAGACACACATTGCACCGCTGGGTCTTCGATGGTTAAAAGATGCATTGCAGTGCATTCTAGACCTTCACGTGAGTGGACTGTCCCACGGTAGCCTATGTCTCTCTAACTTCACGTACGACAGCTTTGGGAATGTTTCCCTGGGCTTTTTCTCCGCACCGACGTATTGGGGAGCGGAGAATGATAAAAAGAGCGGTACCTTTTCCAATGCTCCCCCGTCGCAGAAAGGGATGGAACACGATACGACGGACTTTGGAATGATGCTGCTTTCGGAAATTCTACCGTATTTTCGCTTGCCCGCGGGGGAGACTGGGGTGCTGGATGGAGAATCCGCACCGCTGTGTTACCCGTTGTATAAGGAGATCGGAGAGCGGTTGGTAGCGAAGGTGGAACCGCGCTTCACGTTGCAGGAAGCGAAAACGTTTATTCACCGCTGTCTTGAAATTCCGGGTGGTCGCGTTTCCCTCGTGTCGTCTTCCGCTCAGCGCTTCCCCGTGGAGTGGGGGGTGTCCCCACCGGTTGATCACATTCATTTGGAATCCAACAACATACGTTTCCTGTCTCTGCCGTTCACAGCGGGTACCCCACGTGTGGTGTCGGGATTCCGTAGTATTAATCCGCCTTTATGGGAGCGATATACTCGATACCGATCTCTCGTCCATGAAAGCGCTCCTCCACGGCTTCCTTCTGTGGTCGTTGCGCACTGCACCCCTTTTCTATCGCTTCACGACGACCTGGAGGTAAATGAACGGTTTGCGTGGTGCACGTGTGCTACCGCAGAAGATGCGTGGAAGGTGTGCTATACTGGTTTGACCAGCAGTGAGGAATCTCTGGATCTGTCGCATCCGTTATTTCCTCGAAGTGAAACCAATGGAAAGTACCTGATGATCATTCGCGTCGTACTCGGAACCATGGTTTCGAACTGCTCTAAAGACTCAATGGCCCCCACCGTCCACCAATCGAACAGCAACAAGAGAAAAACGTTTTTCTCTATTGAGGATTCATGCATCGGACCGCCGAGAATAAAAATGTTCCCCCCAACGTTCCACGCGTGTTACCCGGAGTTCGTACTGAAGTGCTAGTTATCTGGAAGAAACATCGTTAGTTTCTCACTTCAAAAGAATCTGACAACTCGAACTCGCTCGACTCCTGTGGTCCATTATACTACGCGTGTGGCACGTGCTCACTCCTCGGAAGAAGAAGTACGTTTCACCGTACACATCGAAGCTCCGTGGAGACCAAAACAAGTGGGCACAACGGTCTGCACCGCAAGTAAAACAGCCCCAGTGCGGTCTAAAGTTCAGCCCCCCACCACCCCTACCCGAAAGAAGCGAACGCCTATCGACCGTAGTGTGCCGATCTGGGAGCGACNCAGTCCAGACGTCCACCACCCCGACACAGACAACCCCTTCTCGCGCGAAGCCCCGAACCCCAGCATCGTTGGTGGGGAAGAAAACGAATCCTGCCCGTGGGAAGTCTCCTGACGCTAAGCCACCCTTACGACGAACAGATTCCAAGACAGCGCCACGGCCCTCGACGAACCCACCCCATGAGAACAACAGCAACAATAAGAAGAATATGAATAGCCTTTCAAGTAGCCCCGCTAATGATGACGACAATAGATATGATCGCAGTGACAGTCCGATGAACGCCCCGCCGCTCAGGAATCATGGGGCAGATGAACGATTGAAAAATAGATCTGGTGGTACTGAAAAAGAGCAGCCATCTCCAGCGTATCTGGACATGGTACTCGACGACGAACACGCCCCCACGATGCCGTTCATCTCACCATTAGATCTCCGAGATCTAAACTAAAATATGAACTATTCGTTGAGTTTTAAAAATGTCAGTTTCGCTGTGCTGCTGAAAAATTAAAGAAACGAAAGCAAAGAAAGTTTAACGACGTTTCCTTTCTCATTCGCAACCGGTTTGCAGGGCCGATCACCACACTGAAGAACGAGATAGGTGCTTATTTTCTCGTTGATCAGCGTTCAACTTACATTCTTTCTGGCTGTTAGAA
>JASAOA010001551.1:0-16974 GCA_030849815.1 Vickermania spadyakhi | reverse complement strand
AGATGGTACTGCAGCGCCTTGCCACGCATCCGGAGGATAAGGTGGACTGGGAAAAGAATAATAGTGATGGTTTTGACCCCATTTACTTAGCTCAACACTACGATTTTTTGTCTGTGTGGGTGGAGCTGTTCTCCTATCTAATGGGAGTAAATTTACAGGTTGATTAAAAAACGGAAAAATTATTCAGTTCTTTTAGAATAAAAAAAAAAATTTAATATATATCCATTTAATATTTAAAAGTCTTTTGGTTAGATTCAAGAAGGACATCTCTCTATTCTTTTCGTGTTTTGTTTAGGTCTAATGCTTCCCAGTTCAGGACCGCGTTCCTGCTCTCATGGCCTTCCACGCCGTAGTCGTTTCACCGCGTTCTTCTCAAGCGCCGCGGTATTTTTATGTTTCGTCTCGCAGCCATCGCTCCTTCTCACCGCACAGAAAACACTGAAATCTCTTCCCTCTCACGTTTCGACGCATTCTTCTTCGACGAATGGCAGTCCGGTAGGTGCGCCACCACGTGAGTTTCGCTTCAGTAGGGCTTCTCCTTCTCGTGCGGCTCCCATCGCCTTTCGTGTGTGTTTCCACGAGACGCGGAGAACGAGGTGGATTGGCTCTCCGAGCCCCGCACTGCTCTGCCGCTCTTTCGCTACGGCAGCACCTCTACGAGCCTCCAGTCCCTCGTCTTCCTCAATGGGGACCTCCCTGTCCATCGCTGCAAGCCGCAACACCTCGGTCAGCCCTTCTTTCGAATCCAACCACCATCCCGCTGCCCCTGGCTCCCTCTCAAGAGCCCTCTCGACCTCGTCTGTACCCGACGCCTCAGTGGGAAAACCTTCCCTACCCGGAAGTACGACTTGGACCGCATTTCCCTCGCGTGTGCCACCGCATCACCGCCGCCTCTCCCCTGAGGTGCTGACAGAGGAGACCCGAAAGCATGTGACGGGGACGCGGCTCTATGCAATGGCGCCCCTTCCCTCGACCAGACACACACGTGTGCAGGCGCAAGTTCAAGAACCCGAACCAGGCGGAGGAGAAGTTTGGAGTGATCCCTATGAAGAAACCTTGAAGCGCCTCATGCCTCGACGACACTCCGCTCGAGATGGGCTACAGACGCCTGCGATGGCTTCTTCTGCGGTAGACTCGTCACGGAGGGAGCCGGGTAAGGATCATAAGGGAGTGCAGAGCACTTCACCGAAGTCTTTGGATCCCAGTTTGGTGGTGCATCTTCACAGCAAAACGAAGCAAATTCGTCTGAACAAGCTGCAAAAGGAAATTCTTTGGGAAGCACGTCGTCGGGAATATCAATCCTGCCTCGTTCGTACCGTTCGCTGCCTTCAATCCCATCTCACGCCTCTGGAAAAATGTTTACGTTTACTCGCGTTACACACGGAAGAGGTCATTCCGCGACGACTTCGGCTTCGGGCGGATACCTACGATGATATCTTTCATTTGTTCTTTGCCACCGCAACGCTTTCATCGTCGTCTTCAGCTCACCAACACTATTCGGAAGGTCGTCTCGGTCACACGCAAATGACTACGGGGGAGGTAGCGGCGGAGAAAGCGCTGGTGGACGCGGGTGAAGAAGCAGCGCACCTGCAGCACAGCCTTCCTGTGGAGCTCGCCTCGCGTCGAGCAGCGACGTTGGCGCTCACGAGCGAGGAAACACTGCACAAAATATGGGAAATGTATCGGTACATGGTGGATAGCGGGACCAACCCTACCCCACGGGTGTTGCAGCATGTGATGGGGCTCCTGGAGCAGCGGGCGAGAGCGTTGGGCCTCGGAGAAACCAAGAAGGACTGGCGCCACACCAGCTCTACAGCGACGGGGTTGCGGGTGGTCTCCCACACCCCGAGCTCGTGTGTCGGCCAGGGTCTCCCTGGTTTCGCCGTCTTGGAAGCGAAGGCACACTCTTTGATGATGGATGTCGATCGCTTTCGCTTGATCCCAACACAGTACACGCTGCATAGCTACATTTTCCTCTGTCAGTTGGGAGGGGTGATGCACCTCGCCCTCGCCCGCGTGACGGACTATTACGCTCGGCTCGGACATCAAATCAGTGGAGACACCTATGCGATGCTGCTGCATGGTTTTCTGCATCAGCCCGCTCCGCCACCCGGAAAGTCCGACCGCCGTGCAGCGGACGCGCTCTCCGTGCTGACCACTATTCAGTCCGTCTCGATGCACACCCCGCTGTTGAACGAGATGCTTCAAGTCGCCCGCTACGCTTCCGACCCGCTGGCCGCGTTCACCATGTACAAGAGTGCGCTCTGCCGAATGACCCGCGATGGCCATGCGAAGCCGAGCGCTGCGGCATCCGCCGGCCGGCTGCTTCCCGACCTGAGCACCTTCTCCATTCTCGTGGAGTGCGTGCTGCGCGCTCAAGCCCTGCAGGCGGAGGCCAGGCCGCCCCTCGACTCCATTCGATCCCGCACAGGAGCGACGGCTCCTCACGTCAGCGACGAATTGATCCCAGGATTAATCGTCTTTCTGGTGAAGGAAATGAAGCGCTATGGTGTGGTCGGTAACCGGGTGTTGCTGAACAAGCTACTGGCGTGTTGGCATCAGAGCGGTCGACGCAAAGAATTTCAGCAATTGCGAACGGCAATGCAAAGAAAAGGAATTCTAGTTTTTGAGGAGTTCAGACGGCTATAAACAACATTTCTTCTGTAAAAAAAAAGGTACAGGGGTTCGTTTTCGTGGGTGAATAATTGTCACAAATGCATTTGTTTATGATTAATGGGTTGAGTGATGAGTTTTCTTTTAATTGTCAAGAAAAAAAGCACTGCAACAGTAAAGAAGATTCTGGTGTGGACTGAAAGCCCTCATGGTTTGAATATCTCTCTTTCTTTATTTTTTAAAAATATATATTTTTTCAATCTTCATCTGGAGACAAATAATATTTCATAGCTATTTTCATAATAGCCAAGGGTTAAGGGTTAGGGTTAGACCAGAAGCCATTTCAAAATATCTTGCATTTGATACATCTATGGGCCGTATATCTTAACTTCATTCATTTTTGTAGTCCATTGTCTTCTGAATACTTGCTATTCATATACCGTACTGATATAAGTATAATCTATCTTCGTCAAGACTCTTAATTTTAAACCCTCTTCATTATACTTTCCTTTTAGTTTTTTCTTGGGGTTCAATCCCTTTCGTACTTGCTTTTTTGTTTCTTTCCCTTTTTTTGATTATTTGTTGGTTGGTTGGTGGGTCGTTCCCGGTGTGCGAAGAGTTGTGGTTGGGCTCTCTCTCTGATTCATGCATCCTCTGCATGCGCTACCGCCATGGAAGCAGGAGGTCGCTCAGAGGAATCCCTCCAGGACTCCGTTGCGCTCCACGCCACCACACCCAGAGAAGCCCTTCGCCTCGGCAAAGCGTCCTCGCTTCGTCTCTCCCTCTTCCTCGCTCTCCGCCTCCAGTCCGGACAAGAAGAACGCCACTGCACATCCTCGTCACACGGCCGCCCCACCCCCAGCTCCTGTAGAAGATCCCTTCTCCGATGTCTCGCTCCACGCCGTTCGAACGTCTATCCGAGCTCTTCTCACGCAGAGTACGAGTCCGCATAACGCGCACCAGCACTCCAATTTGGAGCGTGTGCGCACTCTTCACGCTCAACCCGCTGCATTGCTGTATGTGTTGGGTATTCTTGTGGGATTGGAAGGGAAGGATCACGAGCTGTTTCAGCCCGTCACCTCGTCTTCGACTACGACGTCAGGTGCGGCGGCGCTCCTCTCTTCTCGTCGTGTCGCCGCCTCCCTCGTTCGAACGCTTCTTCAGCCGTGGGAGCGGCACGCCGCACGACTTCAGCGCTATTATCAGCACTACGGTAACGCCAGCGGGAATGGGAGTAGCAACTGGGGCGAAGAGCCTCGGAGCGAAAGGAAAAACGCCTTCTTCTGTGGTCCACCGGAGGACGAGGCGATCGTCCCGCATCCGGAAAGTAGCCGCCAGTGGCATCTTGTCTGGCGTTATCTCTTTCCAGAGGAGATGCCGCCGAGTTCCTTTGTGTGGTTAGACAAGGTACAGGAGGGGAAGCCACCACCGCAGCGAAGCGCTCCCCTCTCTTCTTGTCCCCATTCCGCCTGCTTTATGCCAGAAAATGTCCACGTCGACCCCGCGTCGAGTCCTAAGGAAAGCTCGACGTCGGACTTCACTCGACAAGGAAATGTTGAGGAAGAAAACGTGTGCGGTGCAGTTTACTCCGTGCCGCGAGCCTGGTGTGAGGCGGCTCGTGCCCTTCGGGTAGCTGTGCACCACCCTGCCTTCGGACTCATTTGGTACCGATTGTGGCGCTTCCCAGAGACCGTGTTGGTCCCGCTACTCTCTTCTTTCCCAAGCACCCCTCCCGACGCCGTTTCTGCTCTTGTGGCGCAGGTGGCGAGCGTGTTGCCCACACTCCTCTGGGGCATGGCACACACCCGATGTGTCGCTGGGAAGATCGTCTCTTCCACAGGTTGTCATACAGCATCTAGCAAAGACCCTCCAACGCTTCGTACCTCTTCTCATCTCACGCCGCAGGAGAAGCCTTCCGCTAACAAGAGGCAGAGGATGAATGCGATCAATGAAGAAGAGCCTATTCACTACCCCGAATGGCAGCGTTGTCGTCGAGACCCCTCCCTGATGTCCGATCGGTCCGCTGAACCTGTAGAAAGTGAGAGCTCTCCCTCGGATCATCCAGATGAAATGGAAAGGGGGCGTCAGAGCCGGTGGGAAACCAGTTGGGTGGCGGTCTTAGTGAGCGAAATGACGTCACCAATCACTGCGGCCACCCCTCCTGCATCGAATGGTGGTTCAGCCTTGTCGGATTGGAAGGGAGACGCGATGGGGACGCAATATCCCTGTACATGGGAGAGCTGTGTGACCTCCTCCTCGTCGTTAGAACAGCGGCAATCCTCTTCTGCTCACTCTCTATTATCGTTCTTCTACGCTGAGTTTGGTCGTCGTAGTGGTAGCTCGTGTAAAAGTCTTTTATCGGAGTTGTGTGACTACGTGGCACAGTGTCCGGTGCCCCACAATACCACCACCACCCTCATGTCACCCGAACTCAAAGAGTGGTGGAGTAACGGCTGGACCATCCAGTATTTGAGTCTGGTGCTGCGGTTACTACTGGAAACGTGTGGCCCACAAGAAGGTCGACGGATTGCTGCTCCCGCCTCACCTCACCCACTAGACGACGAGGCAGAGGACTCGAGCTCGAGTCGAAGTTCGTTTGACGCCACTGCTCCCGTACTTCCATCTCATTGGCTGTGGAGGCTCTTGTGGTTCCCACTACCATTCTCCGACACGAAGGACGCATTCACACAGTGGTGTCGTCTGCTGGGACTCTTGGAAGCGAAGCTTTTACAATATTCTCTCTCCCTTCCGCGACTTGTTCCACTGCAGCACCCATCCCACACCGCAGTCGTCTCGCCTGTTTGGGGGGGGTGCACTACTGACGGAAGCCCTTCCTCCTCTTCACTTATCGGCTGCGATTCCGTACGCGCGGTGTTCCGCTGTTGGGAAAAGAGTTACCACGCCATGCAACACGTACTGCGGCGAACGGTTCGATGGTACGCTTCACGATGCTCGCAGTGTGCGGAAATCACCTTCGCCTCTTCCGAGGACGTCACTCTCGCTCCTGTTTTTTGGGAACTGCTCTTACAGCACATTCAAGTCGAGATAGCGCAGCACATCCCACATGCAGAGTCGCATTTAGTGTTTTCAGATCGTGAAGATGAAAGAAAAACGCCGTCGGCACTGTTCGCTGCGGCGAATACACGACTGCCTGCCAGTGATGGGCACGAGAGCCCCATCTCGTCTCCCCTCCATCTGACCGCCGCCGTCCTCCAAGGAAATCTTCGATTTCTGCTCGAGTTGAACTCGTTGCGGGCCTTGTTCTCCTCCTCCACCGCTTCGTTGCATCTTTCCACCTCTGAAATCCTCCTTCACTCGTCTTCGTCGCCCACACACCAGCAGCTCTTCTACAACGCGTACGCCGCACTGGCTCACGCGACCCTACCTTTGTGCAGTCACTGGTGGGGAAGGGCAGTTCGTCCGCTCCAGCGTCGGAGTCCCTCCGAACGAGACGGAGGTAGTGGTGGTTGCCCCACGCTGCGCCGCTCTGTACAACTCCTCACGGTGTTGGTGGAGGCCTGGTGTCACACAAGTGAACATCAAACGGACCTAATGGGAGAAGAAGAAGAAGAAGAAGAGCCTGAGGAGAACAGCGGTGCTCGACTGGAGCAATGGTTTCTCTTTCAAGCAGAGGAATCGCTACGGTGTTTGGCCGTACATCTGGTCCCACTGGCCTCTATACCCGTCTGTGGGGAACACCTCATCCAAAGAGAAGAAGAGGATCACGACGGCGAATACGAGCTTCCGTTCGAAGTGGTGGAGCGACGGCAGATGATGGAGCGTCTGATGGAGGCCATGACGCTCTTCTGTTGTCGGCTCTCCGTCTTGGTGCCGTCAAGAGAGGAACAGCCGAGCTTCCATCCTGAAAATGGGGTCGATCATTGGAGAAACACTACCGGTGTATTCCCTCCTGTATCCTCGTCTTCGCGCTCTTCTCCTTACCCGCTGGTTTGGTGGTGTCAGGCCATCTTGTCCCCATGTCTCCGTCAAGTCACTCCCGCGACGATCACGGGGCTCGTGCAGGTGTGGAACAACGCTCGTCAGACTGGGGTACATCCCTTTTTCGGAATGCCTCGGGAAGTGCTGAAGACTGTGGGTGATGTGGAAGTGCTATTGTTTCTCTTCAATGCGTGTTTTGCCCGCGTCGCCGCAGAGAGCCCAGGAGTGTGGAGGGAGGACTCGGTAGGCGAGGAAGAACCCGCGGTGTTGGAGGCGAATGTGATTGCCTTGGCATTGTATGGACAGCCTTGGGGAGCTTTGTGTAGTAGTGAGGACAATAACAAGAGCAACGACTATTCACTTTTACTGCGTAGTGCTGTGAGCGCGGTGGGGCGTCTGCTGGGAAGTCTTCTGTACTGGAAGGAAGCAGCACACGGTCTGCCTCCTCCCCCCTTGGAGAAGGAGAAGCGCCGCGCCGTACCAGTAGGGCTCGTTCGCTTGCAGCTTCAATCTCTGCAATTCCTTCAAACCGTGCTCACACTGGCAGTTCGGAATGTCACCCTTCCTGCTCGGCGCCACAGCCCCTTCGCCGTTGGGTTCGGGTGTAGCAGCACGACGAAGCGGCGCTTCAAGTTCAAATCCGAAGGTTCTTCTCCTCACGGGTTGAGGACGACTTCCTCTTCATCCTGTCGAGCAGCTCGATTACGCTTAGCCGAGCTGCTCGTCGCAGCCTCTACGGGAGGAGAAGTGTTGGGACAGCCCTCAGCGTCCTCTGGTTTCCACAGCACATCGCAGCTGGTTCGGACGCACACTCCCGTTCCTGTTGCTACAGCGTTGGGTGGGGCGGAGGGATTGCAACCACACCCAAAGGATAATGAAACGGAGGACGATCAACGCGAGCAGTACTTCTTGGCCGAAGCGTGGATCTCCCTCTGGTACGGCTTCCTTCACTTGGTGGAGGTCGAGACGGATAACCCTGACGTCCAGCTCGCCAGTGTGGAATCCTTAGCCCAGCTGCTGCATGTCGTCCTGCAGGCCAGCTGCATTGTCGAGGAGGATGGCAGAAGAGCACACGGAGGAGCGGAAGGTCTTGCCGTCTCGACCAGCACCTCACTGTGTACGTTGGAATCTTCATACAGCCCAACCCCTGTCAAGCTTCACGACGCCAGCACACCGATTGGCGAAGGTACGACGAACAGTCTGTCCAATCCCCAGACCACACGGCACTTTGCATTTCAAAGCCCAAAGAACAATGGCAGTGAAGTCTCAGAAGCAGAAGAACAGGATGAATCGGACGGCAGTGATCAGCACCCCTCTCCCTTTTTCCACATGGGCCATTATCTATTGCAGCAGCCACTGCCAACGATAAAAGACGAGAAAGAAGAGAGGGATGGTGTGCATCTTCGGCCCCGCTGCACTGTCACGAGTGGGCTCACACTCCCCCCATTGGCAGTACTGCTGGAGCATTTGTTATCGCGTACCTTAAAGAGTGTGAGTGGGGCGGAGGGTCAACCTCCTGCGACAGCCCAATCCATCTCCCCGCATTTGCTTCATAGGCGTGAGGCACGGTTAGAGGAGCAGCGAGGGCAACGGCGCAGAGAAGCAGCGGCTCAAAGTCGAGTCCGTCTAGCCATCTACCAACTGTTGTTACAGGTCTTGCCCGCCACATTGAAAGGTGTGGAGTCACACGCAGATGTTTTCGGGAAGACGCTTCTGCTTGCGTTGGTGCAACACGCACAGGAGCTCGTCCAACACTTACGGCCGACGACCGTGAATAGCCAGTATCATCACGAAATACCTGATGTGCCTGAAGAGTCAGGCGAGGACGACAGACTAAGAGAGCAGCACATGCTGAACACTGAACTCTATGACGTGTGTTTGTGGGACGAAGCAGCACGACTCCTTCAGCTGCTATCTGATGCCGTAGAGTGGGTATGGCGCTCTCCTTCTCATTGCGCTTCCAACAGGGTGGAGTGTGAAGTGGTAGTCGAGGAACCTCAGTGCATGCAGGCAGGAGGTCAAACTTGTCTCACTGAAGGTTCTCTAGATACGGTACTCCTTACAGCGTTGTCGAATCTCGTTCGGCAAGTCTTGTGGGACGGCGTCTTGTGGCATCGTACTCATCTACTCCGCTCTGCTTCACACAGAAGCACCCTTAGCCAGGCAGAAGGAGCTTCACACAAAGAGCTGGAGGAGCCCCACACCACACCTTGGTGTGCAGATCTGTCTTCACTAGCTCAAAGTTCTCACTGTGGCACGAGTGACTCGAGAGCTGCAATGGGCGACACATCATTTGACGAGGATGACTTTGCAGAGAGTAGCGAGGAGGACCATAGAGACGAGACGCTTCGGGGTCGGTATGAGTTGTGGATCGCTGCGTTGGATCTGTGGAGCACAGCGACGGAATGCTTTCTCCAGCAACACCATCAAGACCCTCTTCTACCGGAGGAAGAGGAAGAAGAAGAAGAAGCGCGCCAAGGGGTGGAAAGCATTCGTCTGAACGCGCATTCCAGCTCGACGACTGGGTGGTGGGCTCGGCAGCAGGAAGTTCAGCAACTCCTACGTCTACCGCATCACACAGCAGACCGTATCATTTCGGCCGGTGAGAAACGATCCTCTCTCCCCGCTGACACGGAATCTGCACCAAGGAAAAGCTGTTCCACCGTCTCTCCAGAAGACCACCCACCGACACTTCCAGAATTGGTATTGGAGTTATTGGACGAGGTACGACAGAGCGGATCCGCTGAACAGTTCAGGTCTCGTCGCGGCCCTTCTCGTTCAGTGGAAAAAGGAAATGTCGAAGAAGGGGATCCGCCTGTGTTGAGGTCCCCCTCCTCCTCTTACTGTACGTCGCTCGCAGCCATGTCGCCTTCGATGGACTCTTTGTTGCATTCTCGTTTCGTATTGCAGCGAGCGTCTTTTAGTGTCTTATACGACGCAATAGTACTCCTCTCTCCCTTCTCCACAGACAGTGACATCGTACCGACGCCGCAACAAGACTCTATTCAGCGAAACCCTGCATTGACGTCTTCCGCCGCCACAGCACTCCACCTGCTGGGAGATCGGATCACTCATGGGGTCTTTCACCACGCCACGCATACGCTCTCGATGTTTATGTTTCCTTTTCAGAGGAGAGACGATGACGGAGGAGAAAGAGGCTCGACGCCAGGGGACGATTGCGAGGGGTACGGAATGCCCATTAGAAGAAGTGAGACACACGATAGCGATCCAGCACAGGAAGAAGAGCAGTTGCAATCGCCTTTGCACTCCACAGTGGCCTTGTGCGTCGCCCAGTGTATGTACCACTGGCTTCGTCAGGCGACGGATAGGAACGGTGCGCACTCTCTGAAGATGAAAATGTTCTTGAGGGGGTCTCTCTTTCAGTCCACTGTGCGAAAGTGGTATCTCTTTTGGCTGCGTGTCCTAGAAGCGCCGTCAGCGATGCGGTCCACCTTATACTTGAATATCCTTAACGCGTGTACTGCTACGGCGGCGGTGTTAGCGTGTGCGAAAGAAGGATTCTCACCGTACGCCCTCGCACCTGATTTCACCGTTGGGATCTCGAGCCCGGACCCCCTTTCGGAACACCCACGCCCATTCTATCCTTCCCCACGGTGTAGCGCACCTCTCACCGCTGCTGAAGTGGAAGAGCACTCCCTTCTTTTCTCTTTTCTGTATCAGTGTGTGGGGCACTTGGATTCCTTTTGTCCAGCGTTGGCACAAATGCCCACCTTCTGCTCCTCTTTCCCCTCTAGAGTACTGTATCGCCCCCTGCTCGCTACACCAGGATTGCTGGAGCTGTACCAAATCTTGTGCCATCTGGGCCAATTCCTTTCATGCCGGTGTCGAGACACCTCCGTGAGAGGAGGTCTGGCGCCGGTGCACACCTGGTTCCGAGAAGAGGACTTCTTGCTCCCTCTATATCGTACGCTCGTTCAGTTTCTACAGCGCAGTGGCGTGGCACGAAGGCACCTCACACGGTTGCGAGAGGTGTGGCACACATTTAGTCTCGCTTTACGTCACGCTGATGCTGCTGTAGAAAAGGGGGTGGTTGGTGCAACACACCTTCCAGCACGGCTTTCGTTGTCTTTAAAGAAGAAAATAGCCATCGTTCTCGGTTAGATGCCTCAATACTATACTTTCCATTACTATTATTTATTATTTATTATTATTTCACACACACACACACGTTCTCTCTACTATCTATTTCGAATTTGCATCTTTTTTCCCTTTACGAGTAGCTAAAATTGTGACCTCTCGCTCGACTTCTATTCCCCATGCAGCGAGAGAGATAGGGTAGGTAAGAGAATAATTCATCGAATTTGTGTTTATATTTCTCATTTATCGCTTTACAGGTTTTCCGCTCTCAGTAGAGTAAAGCAGTTTTCCGATACTTGTATAAAATAAAATTTAAAAAAAAGAAGTTGAAGGAACTACGTAATGGTGTCATCGGACAGTCAAAGTCTGTTCTTTCTGGAGTTTCTTCACATTCCTCTTTATTCCCTGTCTCCCCCTTGTTCTTGTCGTGTTTCTGATCTTTTGAAATGTATTGTTGTCTTTGAAAACATTTTTATCTTTTTCTTATTATTTGAAGGAAGTCGTTTTATCTTTTTTGCTAAAGCACGTGTGTACATAGTGATTTATTTTTTTGAAGTATTCTTATAATTAATTTTTTACCCCNATTCTTATAATTAATTTTTTACCCCCCCCCCCCTATCCAAAAAAAAAATAAAAAAAGAGAGATGCCAACGGCTGCTACTGCTCATTGCGACCCCAAGGTACTGGCCAAGTACCCGCGTCGACTTCCTCCGCTGGAGCCTGGCTCTGACGAGGACAACACCAACATGAACAGCAAGCACATGCGGTACCACAAATGTCCGTGCTACGGTCACAACGCCAACGGGCTGCCGGACTACAAGCTGCTTGCGATGCCGCGGACGAACAACTACTACTCGGCAGTAGGCGGGTGCCCGTGCATTCCTCGCGCTCCGGCTCACCCCGGCAGCTGGAGGCTCAAGAAGGCTCAGATGCGCTCCGCGACGCACCGCTGCGGGAATGGCTGCATCAACCGCTACCCTCAGACGCACAGCCACACCTGCTGCGTCCACACGGGCCACCAGTACGGCTGGAGGGCTGGCCCGCACACCGTCAAGGCGAAGAACACCGCCGCAACGGGTAAGTGCGACACGTGGGGGAACCTGGCGTTCCGCTCAAAGAACCGGGCGTACCTCCCCGCCGAGGACAACGTCAGTGACCTCAGCAGCGTGTCCCCTCAGAAGCTCGCGGATCTGGAAGGCCTGATTCTAGAAGAGCACGAGAACCGCATTCGCGTCGAGGCGGATGTGAACCAGCTGAAGGACATTCGCGACACGAACACCGCCAACTTGTTCAAGGGCGATCGCGAGGTGGAGCGCCGCCGCCATAACTTCGCCGATCCATCAGAGGAGAAGCTCAACGAGCTCCTCCGAGAGGTTAAAGCCATCGTGCAGCGCCCGCTTCACCAAATCAACATGGATCTCTTAGTGCGCATCATCCGCCGTCAGGAGCTCCTCCAGCAGAAGCGCGACTACGATGCCGCGCAGCTGTACAACGTAGAAAAGATCGCCGAGGAGTACGCCAAGGCAGAGGAGCAGCTCCAGCACCAGCAATCGCATCTCGGCGCTGCCTTGAAGTAAGGGAAAAGAAAAAAAGAGAGAGAGAGACGGAAGGAAGAGGAAAGAGCAAACAAATTGTGGAAAGTAGGGTTTATCCAGTGTCCGGCACAGAGAGGGAGGGGTTCGCATTCTGTGGATGTATCTGAGATCTATAAAAAACCGTGATTGTGGTTTGTCGTGTTGATGTTGTTGACTTTCTCTCTTTTCCTCGTTTTTTTGTTTCGTTTTAGTGAAAGTTCGAGCTTTCCGTTGAGATGTAAAAAATATATTTAGAATCGAAATCGCACATTCGGTTTTTTATTCGCACCGAAAAATAAAAATAGAGAAGAAAAAGGAGAAAAATAAAAAGTGATAACTATATTGTATCTGGTGCAAACCTGAAGAAGAGATAAATATGTTGACAAAGGAGGATAAACCCTAAAAACTCGAAGGAAATAATAGACAGAAGGAAGTTGAAGAAGAAGAAGATTCAGCTTCTCTTTAAGTAACTGTAGCGTCTTTTTATTTATTACGTAACTATTATTGTTGTTATTATTACTATTACTTTTTCTTTCCTGTTGTGTGTGTCTGTGAGGTGAGGAGAGAGAGAAACTTAGGAGCCGATCTTAGCTTAGATACTGCTGGTTCACACAGCACCTCACAACCTCCGTCAAACTATTGAATCTCCTCGTATCGAAGTACTCTATAGTGGTATACTCTATATCTATTTATCTCATTATTCTTGAATGTATTTCGAATCAGTTCGCTTTGCTGTAAGTGAACTGATTTTAATTTGTTGTCTTCTTTCTCGCACTTCAATCTTAGCATAAGAGATGAGACTACTAATAGAGGCACAATATATAATGAAACGAACGGTTAATAATATTAAGATGAAATTTTGTTTTTGTTGTTGTGTGTATTGCGTCATGTTTCTGTTCTTCTTTTTTTATTCTCTTTCAAGTACAACGAACCCCTTACCTGAAGAAAATATTATTATTAGTATTAGGTTCATTGTAGCTTATTTACTAGTACTATTACTTATTATTTTTTTAGATCACACAATTCTCTTCTTATTTGGTGTGGGGAGGCTTGTGGTGGTGGTTTTTAAACTCTCTGTCTCTCTCACGCTACTATTTAGCTTATTATCATTTACGTTCCTTCTTAGATTCTGACGGCAGATCCTGAGGATCTTGATTCTTTTCCGCGACAGGTCAACGACACGCAGCGATCCTAACGCATCGGTACTTACTCTCTTGATTCAAGATCCGGATCTCTCTTCTTTGCTGATGCTGCAGCGGACTCGTTTCTACAACTACTTCGATGTGGATGACATCGCCGCGAAGGAGACGTTGGTGCCGGTCACGTTCCTCGTCCCTGCTTTCACGCTGGCGAGCGAGGTGGCATTAACGCATCAGCATCGGGATCCAGACAACGACGGAGAGCGAGAGGGAGAGGCGCCAGACACACCTGCAGAGACAGCAGCGTGGTCGCGGCAGAGCACCTCTTCGGAAAACTCCAGGCAGCGCAAACACCGCGCAGCCCAAATGGATGTGCGCCGAGGGCAACGGGCCAACATGCCACTCTGGGCAGTGCTCCAGCTGCATCGGAAAGGATTTCTTCGCGTTCATGTCCCTCCCATGTTCGATCTGAGCGCGTTTGTGGAGTTCAAGACGGAGCCCTTGACGGCAAGTCTCTCGCACAAGTCCCCGTACTTCTATGAAGTAGGAATGATAGTCGCGCAGTTAATCGAAACGCACCTCGCTCTCAACACGGCGGCGTCGAGCTCTTCCTCGACCTCGACGGTACCGATGAGCCCTGCCGGGAAGCGGCTCATGCGGCAGCTGATTCGACTTTATCAAGTACGTTATTTCAATATTGTGAAGGCCACGCAAAAGACGGGTCGGGATCAGACAGAAATTCGAGAAAAACTCGTGGAAAGCGAACGCTTTCTCATGGATGCGAATAATATGGAAAAGGAAGCTTTTCGCCTGTGGTACAACTCCAGCTTGTAAGGCTTCTTAAAAATACGTAATTTTGATGTTGTTGTTCAATATTTTTAAAATAAAGTATGATTTATTGTAGTGCATAATGAAAATAAAAAACAGCTTGCAATCTTTTTTTTTTCTCCTGCTGAAGATTATTTATCGGGTTGCTGATTGGGTTGAATCCACAAAAGTTACTTTGTCTAGCAGAATAGCTATACACCACATAAATTAATACATTTTTATTAGTATTTTAAAGCGAAATAATTGATTTTTTTTTTTCTTTATAATAAAATAAAAAAAGAGACACTACATTTGATTAAAAAAAATATCCGTGATTGTATTCGTTAAGTGCGAGGCTTCGGTGATTCGATTTATTCACACCCCAGTAGTAGTGATGTTACAGCAAACGACTTCGGCGGATGTATCTCAAATAATCGGAACAGGCTCCAATGACGTGGTGATTATGGGCGGAGGCATCGTAACGACCATGAAGAACAGTGCATCGGTCCTTCGTTACCCCTTTCGCCAAATGAACATGAGCTGGTGGAATCAGTTTGTAAAGGGGGTCAGCACGAATGATTTAAATCCTAACACTCCCCTCCGCATTACACTTTGTCTCATAGCACATGCCATTATTCACGAAGACCCATTCATGGAGAATGCGGTGAGTTACATCACCTCCAAGTTCATCATGAACTTCACGGAAGAGGAGGGATACCAGTTCGAGCTGTACAAGACCATTTGTCGTGTGGCGGACTATCCCACCTACCCAGAGTGCACGAAGCGACTTAGCTTCATTACTGAGGAGGAGCGTCGGTTTGTCGAGTTGGCGCACCAAATGTTGGAAGTCAACAAGAGTCCTCACGATGCGGTAGAGGAAGTCTGCCAGCACTTCAAAGCGCTACAAAGCAACGTGGAACCCAAAAACAACCCCTTCTGCAATTTGATGAATTCGCTCAAGAAATTATACCTCAAAATCAGTCCAGGAACGGGCATTGACATTCCAGATGACCCCATCGATACCTTCGTGTGTTGCGAGGGATGTCCGTGTTATTCTCGCCTGCGCTCCTTACCCACGATTTTCCTTCGTGATGTAGAAAAGGCGAAGATTGTGGATTGTATAATGATGGCCGCTGTGAAGGAGGACAACCCTCAACTACGAGATGCCGCGTCGGAGCTGCTGTACCATCACTTTCACGATTTTATGGAGAACCCTTATATGGACGACATCAGTTATTTTATTCAGAATGGAAAGCTCTTCTTCTGTAGGGCAGCTTTGTTTGATGTCCTGAGTCTTATTGACTTCTTTACACAGTCACACGGAACCATGCGAGCGCATAAGGATGACTTCAATCGTATCGTGATTCCACTGCTCTGGGTAAAGAATGAAATTCGGGATATCCGTGGCTTGCATGAGCTCGTGCCGTTTATCGATAAGGCGCTCATCACAGCAGAAAGCTTCTATTTGGATAGTGGTAGTCGGAATGACTACAAGCAAGCTTTTCACACCATTCGCGAGCATACAGTGGTGCTTTTTAGTGCCTTGAGCTCTTCCAAGTATCACCTTGCGGTGCACAGCCGAGATATGTTTACGGGAAAGCCGATTGATATGAGGTGTGCGAACCCGTCCTGCGATGGTTCGATCAAGGATTTACTTAAGTGCAGTGGTTGTGATGTCACCTATTACTGCTCTTCGCAGTGCCAGAAAGCAGACTGGGATACGCACAAGGTATTTTGCCACGACATCGAGTCTCGGCGGGCTCGCCCCACACCCGTAGAAGCCATTTTCAGTTCCTTGAACCGAATTAAGCCAGTGATCTAACAGCATATGGTCGTCCAGGAGAAAAAAAAAATTCTATCAATTTTACCTTTTTTCTGTAAAAAGTTTTTTCTTGTTATTTTGCATTTTTGTATCTCTGTAAAACTATTTTTCGAGGTCGTGTTTAAATTGATTTTCTTTTTCTTTTGTCCCTGTTCTTTGTTTTGCTGTAGATGACCATATCATACAAGTGTTAAGCCAAAGTTGTTGTTGAAGCCGTTCCCACCGATTTTTTTACCATGAGTGACGTGTCTGCCCACCAGTCTCCGCATCAGGTTTCAAAGCTTCCCCCGCACTTGAGTGGCTTCGAGAGCAATTTCTTCTAGGTTCAGATGAAGAGCTGGATCCACGCTATGTGATGATGAAAACACCACTTCACTTTATCATCTGTGCATATATTTGATTTACTGGAATATTTGATAGGCGTATATTTATTTGATTCGAATTAAATATATATTTTTATAAATAGGATTGAAACAAACGGAATCACTCGAAATACTATCAATAACAAGAACATTTGTACCATTACAAAGATAACACATATATTTCATATTATATAGTTAACTTGCATTAATTACAATGGGGAGCGATTGCTAGCCACGTTCACGTCGTGCTCCCTGTTAGTAGTCCTTTCGGATGAACTAAGAGCTAGGTAATTTTGAATTATCTCCTTCGGGAGAATTGGAATATGTTACTAAACTGCCGATGCCTTGCCCACCGCATTTGTTTTTATGAGCGGCTGCGGGTTCGGATTCCTTCAAAGCCCATGGCCCCTTTTGGTATAGCCGATATATGTCGCTTACTTATATTCTATTCAGTATTTGCAGCTTTCTCGGAAGGAAGAGTGTTTCCCCATCAGCCTTGTTTGTCTTCCATCCAAACTTCGGCGGTGGAACACTTGCTTCACTTCGTTTCGTAGCAATTGCTATGTGGCATGGCCAGCAGCCCTCGCTGCTGCCTTAATAAGCTTATGAGATGCCATTAT
>JASAOA010001550.1:2006-16846 GCA_030849815.1 Vickermania spadyakhi | reverse complement strand
TGATCACCGGCCCCGCACCACCCGCTCCGACGAGACCTACCGCAGCGGCTTGCTTCTGCGCCTGGTGGGAATGAAACCCGGACAGCATGCCACCAATGACGCAGGAGAGCTTCTTGTCGATCTGCTCTGTTCGGTTCGTCGGGGAAGCCATAATGAAAGAAAAGGAATAAGAAAAGAGCTTGAAGAGCTTCAAAACAAAATATATAATGGTAAAGATATATAAATAGTATAAATGGTACGCAAGGAAACGAGGAGATAAAGAGAGAAAGTCATTACCATTCAAAACCAGTAAAAGAATCAAACATCACCGAGTGTTTGGTGTAATCCAGAGTGATGATATGAATGGCCTGCCCTCCCTCTTGTTGAGGTGACTAAAAGCGCATTTCATAGGTAGTTCCCTACCCGCTCCTGCAGTTCGCTCTGCTCCGTATTATCTCAATTAAATATATATTATTAATATTATTCATTTTTTTGATGAATTTCGACTCTACTTTTTCTTCACTACACTCTTTGGTTCTTTTTCGAATCAACGCTACGCTATAATCTAACCTGAACTCAAATAAGTAACATGAAAAATTCAAAATGTATTCTGATAAATGTAAAAAAAAAAATAGAGGAAAGGAACGGTAAAAAAGACTATTCTTCTTATTGTTGGTTTACATTAGAAATTCAGGGTTCAATAACCGTTGATCCTCTGTACTGAGTTTCTCCCAGTCCTCTGTATACATGTAGGGAAGCGAAATCGGACCTGTCGCGTCGGCGAACATGGGCACGTTCGTCCCAAGCAGTGGCCAGAAAAGATGCATGCGCTTGGACATCGCGACGCGACCAAGAAAATCGAGTTCGGACCCGGTGCCTTTTTGTCTCCAGGGAACAGTGTCGAGGGGATTTCGCTCCATTCGATCCACCATCTCCTTCAAACACCGCACCGCATCGATTTCCTTCGGCATGGTGCACACGAGATGCAGCACGTTACTCCCGTTACTGCCGCGTAGGGTGAAGTCAATGGGGCGTGAGGTGTGCAGGCACTCCTGCACCGCCTCCACACATTGCCGGGAGACGAGATAATGGAGCGGGGTGTTCACTCCGTGGCCTGCGTCCAGCGCCTGGTCCGCAGGGGCGTAGCACACATCCGCACCCTGAGCCACACACGCCCGCACCTGCGAGGCGTCGGGGTATTGCGACCGGCAGATGGACACCAGCAACTTCGTCGCTTCCAGCTCCTCAAGAGTGAGAGAGGACATGGGCATCTCTTCGCTCACCTGCTGCATCTCGCTTCGTGGTAAGAAGGAAAAATGAGTATTTTGTTGCTGTTGTCCGTCTGGCTAAAAACAATTAACCTGTTTCGTGAGTCTATAACCCTACCTAAAAATATATTGAAAGAAGAAACAGATTTTATTAACATCTAAGAACAGAACCCAAAGGAAAGAATATCTATCAGGCATCATACGATTCATGTTGTTTTTTGTATACATATAGAAAGAAAACGTCAAAGTAGTAACGATAACAGAGTACATTAGCATTGAATTAAAGAAAAATTGGAGATTTGTACTGTAATGGGAATGAAAATTAAATTGAGTAACAAGAGATAGAACGGAAAAGGAGAGAGAGAAAATCAGCTGAGTGAAACAAAAAGAAACCATAACGAAGAAAGAAGGGACCAATACATGACGTACACCCCACACAAGTGAGGCGAGTGTGGTAAAGCACTTTGGCAACATCTTTTCAAAAATAAATGTATCTGCCCTTTTTCTTCTCAATGCTGCTTCGCTGGCTTTCTCAATTTTTCTCTCTCTTCTCAAAATAAAAACTCTTGACACAAGAAACACGTAAGAGTGAAAGAATTCCTGTTTGCTCAACAAACAAACGGTATCTGAATGGAGATCAGAAGAGAACCACCTCGTAGCCGAAATAAGTAATCAGGGCCCGGTGTGTGGACTCTGTATTCTAATTCTTTGATCGCTCTCTCTCTCTCTCTCGCTCTCTTTTCAAATAAAAAAAATCTAATCAGAAAAGAAAAAAAAAACAGTAATAGCAACAAAAACAATGAAATAAAAAGCGTACATACTTTGTTATTAATATTTTAATATAGATATGTACTTCATACTGCTGTTTTATTCTCTTTTCTCAAGTTCTTAAATAAATAAATCTTTCAAATTAGATAAAGAACACCATAACGAAAAAATGAAATAAAGAGAAATTTCTTTCAAAATCAAATAAGTGGATAAAAGGACTAAAGAAGAGCGAGAACGAAGGGAAAAGTGAGAAATAGGGTAAGGAAGGGTATTGAATCTCCCCCACTTGCTTTTCTTTATCCCATATGTGCGGCCTCCATCTTTTCTTTCCGCTTTGCTTGTTGGTTTTTGTTGTGTTAGTTGTCCTTCCTCGCTTCATAAAATGAAGGAAAGAGGAAGGAGGGGTAACCAACAAAACAAAGAGCAACAAAAAGAAAAGCCCTACATCAAAGTTTTTTGTTTTGGAATAGACGCATCGAATGTCCATAATAGACTTTTTTTTCTCGATCTTTAGGTTCGTAATGACAGTTTTTTTTCTTTCTTGGACATTTTCTCTGACTTCTCGATCAAAGGTCCTTCTAAGTAAAAGTGGCCTCGTTCGCTCTCAGGGAGCTTCTCCCAGTTTTCTCGTTTGATACGTCGTGTCAGTCGAATGGGCCCCTGGTGCTCCGTAAAGTATCGCACCTGCCGCTGCATCAAGAGGGGCCACACGGCGGCCAGGCTTCCGCGGGCGGCCGCCCAGGAGATAAAGTCGTCGCCGCCGCAGGTGCGTAGGCCCCAGTCGATGACATCCCCCGTCTCTGTTTCGTCCTCCGACTCCGTCTCCTCTGCTTCCTTTGACGAGAAGAACGACTCGGAGAAACTGCCCGACAAACACGTGGAGGAGGAGAGATCTCCTTCTGCACTTCCACCCGCACCCGCACTGGCCTCGTTACTCGTTGTCGTGGTGTCGTCAAGAAAGAGCCCGAAGGGAAGTTCGGAGTGCGTCGTCTCGTCACCACTCCTCGTAGCAACGCTGGTCGTGTTATTGGCGGTGGTTTGCTGTGTCGCGGTGTTCAGTACCCAGGACGAAGGAGCTGCTAGAGAAAAAGGCGGATTTGGAGAGTGGCTGCACCATGCAGGCGGCGCACACGTCTTACCCTTGGAGGCAGTGGGGAATGAAGAAACAACGGTATGATGGGGGTTGGTGGGATGGTGGGTTGGAGCAGGACGCGGGGTGGAGGGCTGTGGAGTTTGCATCAGATCCGTATGCGAGGAAGCAGATGTCATCGTGGCACAGGCCCCCACCCCTGAGCTGTGATGCGTAGTGGTGCACAAGGAGCCAGGGATCATCGTGCTAGTCCAGGAGGTGCCGATAGAAAACGGAGACAGGAGTTTAGCCAACATTTGTTTCTCTTTTCTCTTTTGCTTCTTTTTGGCTTGATTCTTTCCATGCCCTACCTCCTCCGACAGCAGTCGAGAACGAGGGGGGTTGAGGTTGAACACCTTATCGTCCAATCGATTCAGAATCAGTTCCACCAGAGCCACGTGGATGTGGGTCTTATTATTGAGAAACATGGAGTGCAGCGGTGTCCATCCCGTTCGATCGCGCTTATTGAAATTAATGGGCCGTGGGCTGCGGAGGCAGGCGGCCACACAATCCAACTTCCCGTGGCGCACAAACTCGTGGAGTACGACAGAGCCCCCTACCGGGTTCTTGAACAGAATATCTGCTCCTTCGGCGACGCACTGCTCCAGCAAGTCCAGCTCGCTGTACGCCTCCTCCCAGCACAAGCGACAGAGCTTCGCAGTGGCGCGGTCGCCGGGGATCAGTCGGGCCCCTTCGAGGGAGAACAAGCTGTGCTCCGTCACGGGCAGCGTTTCCCAGTCCCACACCCACACTTTAGTCCCACGTAGGGAGATGGGCTGGACCTGATCTGAAAAGAAGGGCTGGTTGGAGAGAATACGCCAAAACAGCGACAAGCGCTCTGCGTCCGCCGCGGCACGGAGCAGCGACTGCCGGTACAGATTCAGCTGTCCCCAGTCCACGATATCGTCAGGGTGCCGCTCCACGTGGGTGACGAAGGCCTGCAGCATCCGCTCCGCCCCGGCTTCGCTCACCACAGGGTTGGTGAGCACGAAGGGGACGGTTTGCCCCAGGCTGTCCACCGCCGTCAGACGGAGCGGGACATCACTGGCGTGGAGCAGCGTGCAGACCGCATCGGCTCGGTTGCGTCGGGCGAGGGCATGGAGCACAGGGTCCTCGGCGCCGATGTGAATCATCAGCTCCGCCCCGGCTTTGGCGAGCACCTCGAGGGTTTCGAGGGGGGGGTCCCAGCCGCTGCGCTCACACAAGGCGACCAACAAGGCACTGGCAGATTGCGAGTCCAGCCCTGGGAGCGCTACTTGTTGTGGCGGTGGCGAACGTACGCCGTTCGGTGTCTCCTCGGCCGCCGTCCGTTCCTCTGCCCGCACCGCAACGTAGGACGCCACTGGTGGAGTGAGCTGTGCAGCAGGAGAGAGGTGCACTACGGAGATCCCCTGCAATGAGGTAGAGCTGACCAGCCCCGCATCATCCACGTCCGCACTTCGTTTCCCAGTCATTGGCACTGGGGCACCTTGTGGTGGTACTCCCATCGCAGTAGTCACCATCACGGGCCCGCGCATCATAGCGGTGAAGGAGGGCCTGAGTGACGACTGGACACACTCGGTGGTCGCTGAGGCTGCTCCTATAGTGTCGACGAGGCAAACACCTGGTGGAATGGCGGGCATTGGTGACGGAGCGGGTGCGGCAAAGAGTGGAAAAGAGGGGGGGGAAACCAGGGCTTCTTCACCTGGCACGGTAGGCGGAGCCATTACACTCCGCAGGATGGAAGACGAGGAGGTCTGCACGGACACCGCTCCCACCTGAGGTGGTGTCCCCACGTATATCAGTTGGGGGTGGGGACCAAACGCCAGTATCCTGCCCTTCCCTCCGCTATCACGACCATCCGAGAAGAGATGTGGAGTGGTGTCAAATAGATTATGATCGTTCATTATTATTATTATGTTTGAAGTCACAAAGAAAAAAAAAACAGTTTAAAAGAAAAGAAGCTAACGGAGTGGATAAAAAAAAAAACTGTAAGCAGTGCGGCTGCTGTGTTTTGTTCTGTAATCGTTTTTGTGCTACGGTACGCTTACTTGGTTTGAAAGGATCAATTAAAATATTAAAAAATATATATTATGCTAATTTTATACCAATAGTAAGTGAGGATAGTTTAAAACGAAACAAACAAGAGTGAAAAATAATAACAATATAGAATTAACTTGTGCTGTGATAAACACGATAGATTTAGCGTGACAGATTTGTTTTACCTTAAAGGAAGAGGGAAAATAAGAGAAGGAAACCTAATAGTGTGTGGATACTGTAACAGAACTTTAAAACTTCAAATAATAATATAAATGCAAGAATAGGGAAACTACTGTTTACTTATATATTTATAGAAATGCATATATATCATGCGTCTCTCCTTGTGTACGATGTGGCACTCGGTGTTCTTTGCTTTTAATTCCGTGCGTCTCAACTCAAGAGAGAAGATGAGAAAACTAAAATAACAACCAAAATAATATACTAAAAAGAGGGGTAGTAAAATAAAAGCATAAGACTTCTGGCACACAACCTATACCGCATGCGCATTTCACTCGAGCAGTAGTTTGTATTTCAGCGTGTTGCTACAACAGTTTTATAATTCCAATAATGCAGAAGGTGGTTCATTTTTCAGAGATGGAGGGTGGATTTTTTGTTGTTGGTGCGACGCGGAAAAAAAGTAAAACTAAGTGGAACAAAAATGAAATACAATAAAGAGCGCCGAATTCATTCTTTTAATCAATACCAAAAAATAATTAAAGAGATATATATAAAATACATGAGAAAAATATTGCTTTTTTTAAAAAGAAAAGACTTCTCTGCACACCTCCTCACACGATGGTAGCAACACCTATTACGGTTATGATCCTTTCCACACGAATAGAGATATCTGTGGAGGTTTTTGTCTCTTATCATATTTTATATATGATCGCTGTTCCTTTTGGTTGTTGTTTCCTCGATTGATTCGTTAGTGGGATATATTGTTTTGCGAGTGCAAATGAAACACGACGGGTTTCCTCGCCTCTCTCGTGTCGAACCGTTTCTTATCCTCTTCACTTAAACGCTCCCAATCCTTTGAATGGACTTCACTGGTGAGTTTAATCGGTCCATTGTGCTGTACAAAGTACGGCAATTGACGTCTCTGAAGTACCTCACACACGAGGGAGAGACACTGACAGAAGGCGGCAAGGGAGCAGAAGTTACCGCACATCGCGTCCACGTCCTCCCAGTTAATCATCACATCCTCGTCCCCACTGTCGGGCTCGCTGCGCAGGTCGGCAAAGACGCCTTCCTTCAGGATACGGTCGAGGAGGAGCTCTAGTGCCGCGCCACAGTGCTCCGGCCTGGGGAAGCAGAGGTACTTGAGTGGCGTCCCGCCCGAGAAGTCCCGCTGCGTGAGGTCCAGCGGCCGCTGAGGCGTCCGTAGGCACGCCTTCACGCACTCCAGATGACCGTTCTGGAGGAAGGTGCTCAGTACGGGGATGTTCAGGTCGGGATGGTAGAAGAGCACATCGGCGGCCTCAGGGGCGGGCAGCTGGACATACGAGAGCACCTCCGCCGGATCGGGCTCTTCACGTAAGGTCAGCCGATACAGCAGCCCAGAGCCTCGAGAGGCTTCAATCACGTGAACGTGACCAGGAGGGATTACCTTGTTCCGCCAGTGCTTCATCGACTCAGGGATTTCGTACGGTACCAGTTGAAAGTATTGCCCCTGGCCCGCCTTCTGTAATGCCTCCCAGTCCCACGACCAGATCTCTCCTTGCAATGGAATGGGCAATACCGCCGATGGTGCGGTGCAGTAGACCTCTTGAACTAGCGGCCACAGCAGAGAAAGCTGCTGATTTCGACTCGCACGGGTGAAAAACGACTCCTTTTCCCAGTCCACAAGATTCCAGTTCACGCTGTCCCCAGGGATCTTTCGCTGCAGACGCTGCACTATCGCCGTGGTGATGGCGACCGCTGCGTCATCGCTGGTGCTGCGCTCGCAGATCCAATGTAACGCTGTGCGGCTGCCATCCCCCAGGGTGTTGAAGTCCATCGCCTTGGTGGTTTCGAGGCAGGCCAGCACTGCGGCGACCGATCCCCGGCTCACCAGGGTAGCGAAGATTCCATCGTGAAGGGAAGCAGAGCGGTACAGAACATTGCCACCCTCCGAGACACACTGGCGCACCGCCATCTCTGGTGGATTCCACTGCGTTGACATGCATAGCTCGAGGAGTTGGGCTGTCGGCGCGTCGGGACCGCTGGACATGCTGATAAAAAACAAACAAAAGCTAGGGGTCACTAGTAGTGATGTATGATGTTTTTGATGTACATGGGGGAAGCAAAAGCAAAACAACAATATATATATATGTATTGGGCATGGTGATCCTTTTGCAGCCGAAAACCCTCAAAATGGCGCATCACAAATATTAAATGGATAAGTCTAATATATTGTTTGTTCTTGTTGTTGCGTTCCGCCACAGAGAGCCATCGACACACAAAAAATAAAGTGAAACACAATCTTCCACAAAAATATTATTTCTGAAAGCCAGAAATGGGTTCAGCCCCCCTCGTCACTTCACCTTTATATTTAAAAAAAATCTTGTCTCTGCTGCTAATTACCCTCTCTTTCGGGTGCTCGTAGACGTAGAAGTACCTCCCGTGTAAAGAGGGGCTCGTACCAATGACGAGTGGTGTTCCATTCTACTTGTCGAATTTTACGCTCACCATCTCGCCTCTCCTCACTACTTGGCATTACTAATCGATTCGATAGCGCGCACTTCTCCAGTCCACGTTCATAAGTATCCAGTGAAAGCACGACGGGAGCATACCGCACCGCCTTCCCTATAGACTTTAAACCATCGCCGTCCACTTCAGGACGCATTGCCAGCTGCACCGTGAGAGCGGCGGACGAAGGCAGCAGGGCTTCCATTGCAGGGGTGGAGGTGTTGTGCGACGTCATGGTATGCTGCAGGTGTTCCCGCATGGTTTCCGCCGCCGCTAAGAAGCGCTTCTCATAATCCTTCAATTCTTCTTCAAGGAGCTTCTCTGCCTCTGGATCGGCACCGCGGTGCTCGACCGCAATGCGAGATAAAATGGTATTCAGCGCCTCTATGAGTCCTGCTTCCTCCTCCTTGTTCTTCTCATTACCAGTGGTGGTTAACAATGTTTGGATAAGCCTCGCACTGGTCATGATACGCAGTTGCCCTCGCCGCTGTGTTAGGCCCCGCACAGCACCAGTTCCCACCGCTTGGATGTACATGGAGCATTCTGCTGTGACCGTGGGAAGATAGACCCACGGGATGGCTTTGAGAAAAACTTGCTGGAATGACGAACCCTCTGCTACACTGTGCTTGTGGCGGAACCGAATCGCATCTCTGACCTTATCGCTTCGACGAATCGCTCGAATCCCATTGCCCACATCCGTGAAGCCGTTCAATTGATTTAGCCAGAACCACAATTTCTGTATAACCTCATCACGTTCGAGTGGGGTGGGGGCTCCATTGGCAGGAAGCTGGCAGCGCTGTCGCAGAGCAGGGAGACCCACTTCCTCGTCACACAACGCCCAATCCCACGGCGAACCCCCGGGACATGTTAGACGGAAGAAATATTTTGTAGTGTCCATCGAGCTCGATCCTATCCCACTTTCTTTGAACGCCTCCTCCATACGATGGATGAGACTCGCCTCCACACTCGCTCCGCTTTCCCCACGGAACTCCGTCGTGAGAAGCCACTTCTCAAGCTCCGCCTCGGAAACTGGAATCAAAGGGAGGTGGGATTTCTTCTCCTGCACTCGTCTTAGTCGAAGGGAAGGAGGTACAAGGTGGTCATATACGCCCTCGTCCACTTGAGCCTGAGCCAACACTCGAGCTACCATGACTGTTTCCTCTTCCGACATGTGATCGTCCATCAGTTCTCTGGGCCGTTTTCTTTCCGTACGTTGTACGCCAGCTCGGTGTATCTTCAAACACGAAATGCCAAAGTTACAATCTTGGTGCTGTAGGGTTTGTGGGCACCACTTCGGCACAGCCTTTCCTCTGTACGCTAGTTCCAAACCTCTGGTAGTCGCTAATGTGCTCTTTTCCATTGCTTCCCCTTCAATGAGGATTGTGGGACTGTACACCGCCTCCGGAAGCAGCGGCTTTTCCTTCTCTAAGATACGCAAACGCAAGGGGAAGGATGCACCTTCTGGAAGAATTGTTTCTTTGCAGGCCGCAATGGCCTCTTCCTCCGACGCGTACAGTGCAAGGCCATATCCTCGATCGACAAGATTGGTGACGAGCATCACTCCCGAGCTGTGAGAAACAAGTAGCTTACGAAGAGGTTGCTGATTTTTTCGGAAATTATTTTTTTCTTCTTTGCTGAGATTCAGCAAAAAATCCGGTATATTAGAAATAAAAACAAAAGTTCGCATTCTTGAATAATAGTAACAAGATTGGTTCAGGCGTAGGTTTTAGAGTATCCTAGAAAAGTTATAATTTTGGTTTGATTTTTTGAGTACTTTGATATGGAGAGATGAGGGGGAAATAAATTTTAAAAAGAAGAGGTTGAAAAATCAGAATAGTGAAAAGGGCTCTTTTTTGTTGCTTGCCCCTTTCAATGTGGGGTCGCATTCCTCTTTTATTAATGCTACTGTTTTCTTTTTTAGTTTCATTTCTATTTATTTTTTTTTAACTTCAGATACACCTAGCGAAACCCTTTCATTGCACAGAAAGTGAATTTTCTATCATTTTCTGGCAGCTCATTCCACTCATTCAGTTCTACGTTTCTCGTTAAGAATATAGGACGACTCATTGAAGAAAAGAATTTGACTTTCCGAATCGTTGTCCACAAAATGGAAAGCATGCCAAATGCAGCGGCTGTGGAAAAGATGTCATCTCCGCTTAAATCCTTTTCAAACCAATTAACTTTATCTTCTGTGTGGCTTTCGATACGGTCAACCAACAAAGAGAGAATAGATATTACCTTCTCTGAAGTTTTACCGTTTACCAATACGTACTGAAGTGGAGTAAAACCAAACATGTCTCTCAAAGTAAAATCAATAGGACTAGAAGTTTGTAGACAAGCCCGAATGGCATCGACCTTCCCATCCCATATTAACTGGTGAAAAACAACAGAAAGTGTTTCTGGATCCTGAAAAGTTATAATTGCTCCTTTATCAACGCACTCCTCTAAGTCACTAACTTCTGCTTTCGGTATTCTAGATAATTTCACCAGTTTTCCTGTCCAAAAGTCTGCGTCTACAAAATCGGCATCAGAAATTTTGAAAAGCCCTTGATCTTCTTGAGGAAGTCTATCCCAATCCCATTGCCATACAGTGCCGTGCAGAACAATTTTTTCGGAATCTGCGAAGAACGGAACGTTTTTAACATACTCCCACATCAGCGAAAATTTTTGATTCAAAGTGGCAAGAGAGAGAAAGTCATTTCCATGATCATCTTTTTGCCCCCAATCAATAGAATCTTCTGGGTGTCTTTCTGTTCGCTCCACAATTGATTTTATTATACTGGCAGAACATTCATTAGAAAGAGTTCCTCCGGAACTATTGTGAAGAACAGTTCGTTTACACGATCCTACTGTAGTAAAATCAACGGGATTCGAACTTTTTAAACATTCAATTACCAGATCCACAGCTCCTTCTTTCACAAACACATGCAGAAAAGGTTCCCAAATTGAGGTTCCTTTCCCAAATATGTCTGCTCCATTTTCGATGCAGTTTCTGAGACTGGCTATATCCGGATTCCAATTCGAGTTATTGCATAACACAACCAACTTTTCTGTCCATTCGTTAGGTTGGAACGTTTCCATCGTCTTGGACTTTTAAAAAAAAAAAAAAGGAGGTCTTGTAATTCCAGATTCTACAGAGCAACGAAAAAAAAAAAAAAAAGCAACAGAAAACATTAATTTTTGTATACCCAAAGTATGCGTGATACATGAACCTAGAAATAAAAAGGGAAACAAATATATGTTAGGTTCTCTGAATCTAGAATATGCATGTGTGACTTTCTTTTTTTTTAGAACTTGATACACGATGATTAAAAATCTTTATTGGCAAGATAACCTTTAGAAAGAAGTGCTGATTAAAAAATTGCTATCAACTAGTTTTAATCGCTCTAAACTAGGCGCTAGGTAAAGAGATTTTTTTTTCTCTATATTTTTATTTTATTTATGTATTTTATTTTATCCTATTCTTCTTTTTTTTTTTTTTTTGATGATTTATTTTCATTGAGCAAAATATTCTCCGAGAGAATATTTTTCAACCTAATTGGAAATGGCAAAGAATTACTATTCATCTCTTTATTTTTTCTTTCAAAGTATTCCAATAAATTCATAGATCTATCAAACGGCGATACTATAATTTTCTTGCATCACTATTAGTTTCAAAACTTGAAATACGCACATGGAAATACTTAAATAGACACGTGCAAAATCAATCACGGTATAAAAAGAAAGAGTTTCACATATTAAAAAAAAAAAGGGAAAGACAGAGAAATTAAAAGTTAAATTAAGCTCATGGCTAAAAGAAAAAAAATGACGGTGGAAAATACAGAATCTTTCGTTTCGGGATGAAAGGGGACTTTCGGCTCGGGTGCCTGAAAATAAATGAAACAAACAGCTAGCAGCAATTAAAATTCGAAATAAACCTAACTTCGAGAAGGAAAGTTAATGCAACAACGATTGGCAAATTCATTTCGGGATGCGCCACAGAAAAAAAACATTACCCATAACATCAATCGGTTTTTTTTTTTTCCCCCGATGCAGGCTGATTGATAACCCTCGCCATTTCTTAGAATGGACCACCCGCCTATTCGAGTGATAAAAAATAAAACAATAAAATAATAAATTAATGCAACTAATGAATTCACAGATTATTTACTAAGCGAAAGGAGCTATTTCGATCCACTTTTACGCCGCGCACCATTCCAGCAGCCCTTTTGGATGAACCGAAGGCTGGGAAATTTTAATGTTTTCACTTTGGGGGAATAGGAATGCGTTACTCGCCCACCGCCTTTTTTTTATGCGGCCGCGGGTTCGGATTCCCACAAAGCCCAAGGCCCCTTTTTTTAGCTGACGAAGCCGAAAAGCGTTTAATAGAGGACGGGGAGCCTACGACCCCGTTAAAAATTCAAGAAAACACATTATTATTATTTTTTAATTATCATCCCTAAAAGGGTGGTTCCTTTTTTCCACTGAGCCATGATCCATAAAAAAAGAAAATAAAATATAGCATACGAAGATATAAACATATAAAATAACGTGGGGAACCCGTATTTTGCGCATACGGGGAGTGAGGGCGGGTGTCTGACGCCAGCGCGCTAGGCAGCATAGGCCTACAATAGACTAGACATAGATTTTTCTTGTTTCAACGGGCTTCGCCAGATTAGGCGGAGGAAAAAAGGTTGCGCCAACAACAAAAAANTTCGGATTCCCACAAAGCCCAAGGCCCCTTTTTTTAGCTGACGAAGCCGAAAAGCGTTTAATAGAGGACGGGGAGCCTACGACCCCGTTCAAAATTCAAGAAAACACATTATTATTATTTTTTAATTATCATCCCTAAAAGGGTGGTTCCTTTTTTCCACTGAGCCATGATCCATAAAAAAAGAAAATAAAATATAGCATACGAAGATATAAACATATAAAATAACGTGGGGAACCCGTATTTTGCGCATACGGGGAGTGAGGGCGGGTGTCTGACGCCAGCGCGCCAGGCAGCATAGGCCTACAATAGACTAGACATAGATTTTTCTTGTTTCAACGGGCTTCGCCAGATTAGGCGGAGGAAAAAAGGTTGCGCCAACAACCAAAAAAAGCGCCACATCCGCCATCCGTTACTGAACCCACTGGCCCGGTGCACAGCGCGCAGCCATGCAAAGGGTTCACAAGCGCACCGGTTCTTTTGGATACATCTCTCCGGATCCCTCGAAATCTTCGTAGATGAACGCTTACGGTAACACTTCAGCGTTTGACCAATGTTCAATAGCCTGGACTAAATATTTGACTATTTTTTGGTGGAAAGACCTGGCTAAATGTATCCAGCCCAAGTTTGCGGTTACGATCACCATTGCAGAAGCAAAGCTTGGTGTCGATCGCTTCCCCACCCGATAGAAAACATTCTATTCCTGAGTTCGAGTTTGACGTCGAACAAAGTACAATAATGTCTCAATCCTTATTACTTTCCATGAACTCTTGGTTAATGCGTTTGACTTGACTTCTACTAGAAGGTATGCTATGTTCTTCATTGCCTCTCTCTTACATTATATATATTTATTTTACATTATATACTTTATTCTTTTGTGGTTCTCACTTCAGAAAAAAAAAAAAAGTTGCAGGTCACCACTGTCCATGTTTGTGGCGATCGCCCCGAAATTATGAACCTGAAAGCGGGACAACGAAGGGGGGCTAAGAGGCGCCGGGCGTCCCCCGCAGGCCCTTCGTAGAACAGAAGGTACTGGAGAGCAAGCACCTGAAAAGTAGACTGCGCAGCCTCCTGCGCCTTCACGTACACCTCCTGCAGTTCGCATTTAGAAAGGCTTTGAAAGACTCTTGGTAAGTGAGCATCGGTCTTCTCCATGGAGCTGTCGTCAAGGCCAACTGCCGCGCGAAAACATCCACGAGGGGATTGAAGTCAATGTTCGCATTGACTGTGGAAGGGGCTGACGACGATCGAACACCATGCAGAACCGCCTGCACTTGTTGTTGGTGCTGCTCCACGGTCAGCGTGCCAGCCGCGAACGCCTCGTTCAGGGTATTCAGCGCTGCATATGGGCCAGGGAAATTCTTTTTTTTTGTTGTTGTTGAAAGTGAGAACCACGAAAGACTTAAGGCCATGTGTGATTGTAAGATATAAAGGATGAATATATAATGTAAGAGAGGGGCGATGGGGAACATAGCATACCTTCTACTGGAAGTCAAGTCAACGTATTAACCAAGAGTTCATGGAAAGTAGCACAGGGTATAGATGTTTCTTCTCAGATATTATTCTACTTTTTTAAGGGCAATCCAAAGTGTTGACGCAAATTAAAAAATTCTGAGTGTCTGGAAGGGGCGCCGGGTAAGCTCCACTATTGTGGAAGCACCTAAGGATTGGGTGTGGCTAATGCCTCGCTACCTTGGTAAGAAAGTAGGGAAAGGACGAATGTGATAGAGACTACTTGGCGTGCAGGAGCTCGCCGTTGTTGACATCACATTGTGTAAAAGATAAGCTTTCACCTGCTAGTGTTTACCTTGGGTGTACACGGTTCTAAGAAAGATAGTTCTGACAAAGGGAAAAAGAGAGAAAGAGAACTATTGCTGTCATGCTGTGTACACTGATAGGTACGAAGAAACTACCTCAGCCACAAAGGCGAAACCACATCTTTTCCAATTCATCTGTGGTTTAGGAACACCTCATAGCTGCGTACATCACCTTCAAGGATTCAGCGCTTTCCGATGGCCTTGAAGGTCAGTCCCTCACATACGGGGGAGTAGGTGCACCTAAGAGCTGGTAAGCACATAGTGGCTGCTGGTTTCACCACAATCTGTCCGTTGCCGGACTCTACTCCAAAGACCCGTGAGAGTGAGTCATCCAGGTTTGAAGGATCTCTGACGTAGAAGAACGTAACCGGGATACCCTTGTAGTACCACAGGTTATACACGTACTCGAAGAGTCGATTCAACGAGTAACCTCTTCCTATCCCGCCGAAGCCGTTGGTGCGTCTCTGAGCGTGTACGATGGCTTCGTGGTCTGTGACAAGGGC
>JASAOA010001549.1:0-16601 GCA_030849815.1 Vickermania spadyakhi | reverse complement strand
GGTTCCTTACACCACTGACGCATGGCAGGCTTCAGGCGAAGCTCTGTATAACAGCCTCACATCTTCCGACTGTGAGGCACATGCGATGACCTTGGTGACATCTACAGGGCCGATTGAAGTTCAGTTCTGCCGCGATCAGAATTCACGCGACATTATCGTTGTGGATGGGCACGGGGTCCCAAATGGGGAGAAGAAAAAAAAAATTTCAAAAAAAAAAAATCAGGACCCACCCGGGTTTGAACCGGGGACCATTCGGACTGCAGCCGAATGCTCTACCACTGAGCTATGAATCCGACCCTAGCAAAATAATTATTTCTTTGCAATGAGAGAAGTTTTGAGCTGTTTCTCTCAAAAATGAAAAAAATAAGAGACAATTCAGCAGTTTGTTGGTTGTGTTTGACGGTTCAAAAAAAAGTGACGAAAGCCCATAGACAGCACCAAAGAGAACGGAAAACACCCGAGGAGAACAACTCGTGAAATGTTTTATTTTCTAACTCACTGACTATTTTATTTTTTATTTTTGTCGAGGTAGTTTTCGTGACAGGCAATGAGAAGCCTGCTAAGTGGGTTTTTTTTTGTCAAGGGAACGAAAACCAAAGAGAGCAGGCAAAGATCCATTAAAGGGTAGGAAAGGAAAATCCTACTTGCAGACGAAAAGTTCATTGTAATGTTAAGTCTCTTGACTGCTATTTCATATATTTGAAATCATAACTATAACCAATGAATCGACAACCATATGTTCGTTGTTGTGAATGTAGCTTACTGATGAAAGCAACCTCGCCTTTAAGCACATGAAAAACCTCACCACGAAGGGGATAGTGGAATACCCTACTCCCTTATTTGATTCCATTTATTCATTTTTCACTTTTGTCCTTAATACATTTTTATGTAATTTTTTTTTTTTTTTTCATCGATGTAATTGCATATAGACTTTCGTTCTTTTAGTGGCTTCAGTCACGTTCGCAATCCATTAAAAAAAGCCATTGAAGTGGAGAAACACAAAAAAAAAAAGAATCGACTCGAACTAATTCGACACGCAATGCAAAACGGGTCTTCCCACCGCTCCTTGGGTAAACGGCATTGTGTAGCGCAGGGGTAGTGTGCTAAGAAATATAAAACGAGCACATTGGCTCACGTACCATTTCAAGTAGTTGCTCATGGGACGCTCCGCCTCACTGTTTTCACGGTCGTGGCTCTCCTCTTTCGATTCCTCGTGTCCACCCGAACCCTCCTGGCGCCTGCTCCCCTCTCTTCTAGTGTGCAGCAGGCGGTGTGGAACACGGCATGAAGTGGAAACTGCTCTGGGCGACGTTTGTCTTGTTCTTGCCACTCGACTTCACTGAGGATGGCGGTGGAGCTTTCCACAGTCCCCAGCATGGCACCAAGGCGCAAGACGAGGTCGCGGAGCTGTGCTCCCCTTCGCACAGCGAAACGACTGCCGGCACGCGAAGCAGGAAATGAAGAAGAGTTCCCTCGTCGCTTTCCACGCAAGCGAAAGTACGGCACCTCCTGCACACACGGTGATACTAAAGGACAATTCCTGGTGTGTTTTGATGCCATCTACAGGAGAGATTGGAACAGCGACTGGACTTTTTCATCGCACACAACTCCCACACACCTCCAGCAGTACCATACTCTGCCTGTAGAGAATAAAGGATTTGGTGAGTACCGCCTCCCTACGGCCATCTGCTCGATCAGTCGGTGAAGCACCTTCTCGTGGTCACCACTCACTTGGTGCGCCGCCTCTTCATAGGGGGTAACGGCCGAACCAGGGGAGTACTCGCACCGACACCCCCGCCTCTCCCCTTCTGCTTCTGCACTCCATCCCGTTCAACAGACTCGTCTCGCTTTCACGTCTAAACCGAAGAAGAAGAACAAATACAGAGAGGGAGCGAGGAGATTTTTGAATAAGGGGATCTTTGTGACTGGGAATAGGGCTATACGTCAACAGAAACCTCTATGCATGGGTTCGTGTTTTCTCGTGTATGGTTGTTCATGTGGTCAATTGGTTTACCATATTTTAAATTCATCTGAATAATCACCGAAAACAAACAAAAAAAAAGAAGCACATCAAAAAAACAGATAAAGAAAAATTAAAATCTATCGATATCACAAGATCGAAGTTATCACTGGTGCAGCTCGCCTATTCCTTCTCCTTTACGCCTGTCTGTTGCCCTGGGGGTTTAGTCCATCAGAGTACTTTGGATCGCTTCATCGCAGTGTAGACCTTTTCATCTCTACTCCCTACTGCTCCGCCACACGCGAGGAGATACTGCCACACGTCGATGATAAATTGATGTGGGAAGCACACACACACACGACAAGACGGGAAGGGAAACGCCTCCACATGGTGTGGAACCAAGTGTCTCATTACTTGGCACACCGAAGAGGTCGAATGCAGCGGTTTGTGGTTTTATCTTTCGATACGCTGCCGCAGCCGTAGCCGCATCCTTCATTTCACGCATCACGGCGTCGCGTTCGTCTTGAAACAGCAGCGTCTCTATCCAAAAGTTCACTAAACTACTCTCACAGTTCCGCAGGGAAGGCGTTGCACTGCAGCGTTCGACTTTAGATGCTTCACGCGCCTCGTGTCGGGACGGGTTAAGCCGCCTTTCTCTCCCTTCTTCTGGAGAGAAATGATTGCTGAGGTCCCGATCTTTTTCTGGAGGAGGAGCGAATGGGGTTTCTTCCGAGGTGGGTACCTCACCCCCACCTGCCACCTCACGTGCGAAGAACCGCATCATCGTGACGCGCACAGGGTCCCACTGTAACTCCCCCAAAAACCACGAAATGCGCGTAATCCGAAGAAAGTTGTGCGTACGGCTACTCAAATTTCTCTGTTGCTCGCGGCACACGAGGGCATCCGGCCATCGATGCAGTGATACCCGCATTGGCTGCTGCCACGTGCTCGCCTCGCTCATCCCTGTCTCGGAAGTACCGCCCTTTGGTGGATGAAAATCTTCCTCTTTGAGCATTGGATCTGGAGCCGAGGCGAAGGAACTCACCTCCTTTGGGCGAGGTTTCTTCACTGCCGCATTCTCCTCTTCCGCTGCCGGACAAATGCGAACTTCTATACCGTAAAATCGCAGCATCATCTCCAGTGCCATCCATACACGGTGAAGCACGAGCGGGTTCGCTCGCATACACAAAATTTCCTCTCGTTGCAGCAGCGGCGCTGAAGGGTTCATTCCCGGCGTACGAAGAGGGAAAAGTAATTGAATGTAGTCGTGCCGTTTCTCCAGGGTTTGGAAGGGCATCCCTCTGCACGTGCTGGGCGAGGGAGAAGGAGGAGGGGGTAACCCGTAGGGGTGTAAGAGCTCCATGATGTGTTCCTGACTCGAGCTATGGTCTAGCCCACGGTAGAAACGCTCACACAGGTGTTGCCTATCCGCACACTGCCCAAGTGCCACATTGATAGAGGGGAAGTCTTCGCCCTTCTTCTTTACCAGGGCATCTCGTTTTCGATCCGCAGCAAGCCACTTTAGGTACATGTTGGTATTAGGGTCACGAGACCCAAGGTTCACTGGGTCTACGGTCTGCTGGCCCACAGAACAGACAGGAGAAGAAGAAGAGAGCGAGTTCACCGGAGAGCAGGTATGGAACTGCAGCTCACTCCCTTCAAGCTCTCTCCGGGTTTTTCGACGTGGTCTCTGTTGGCCATCGCTGTCTTGCGAGCCGAATAACAGAGGCGAAGCAAAGGAGCGAGCACCCGCTCCGGTAAAACCCGACTTTCGGTTCATTTCCGATTAAGGGTAAACGATGACGTATGCAGTTACTGATGGAGTCTTGGGCTTCCACTGCGGGACGAAGAGACAGCACGCTGATCGATGTTTCCTGTTCGATCCAGCCAGGGTGTAGTATGCTTTGTCTTTCACAAAGTAGAGAGGTGAAGCCAACGTTGTTCCAGTCGCAGGTGCAACAATTAAATCCAATAAAAAATATATATTTAAAAGTAAATAATAATGAGAGCTGATATGTCTTCTGCTGATTCGGCCTTCGTTCTAAAAACAAAGAATAAAAGGTGTAGTCGAAAGATATAGTACATCGGATAGCATGCTCATATTAAAAAATCTTTTAAAAACAGCGAATTAATTAGTTTTAAGTTTTATACTTTATCTTAATCTGTACATATAAAAAAACACAGTGTATTGCGATGTGCAAAGAAAAAATCCCGTGGCGTGTATTATCCAATCCGCGGGTCCAATTCTTTTTTTTTCTTTCGATGCAACTGTGATATGCTACTGGTGTAGACCTCTCTGGCTTCCATACTGACTCTGTCGGTGTGGTCACTGTGTGAAGCGCTGCTTGATGATCCACATACATGTTGTAGAACTCGGGGACTGTGCGGTCGAGTGGTAACGGTTGGCCACTCTCATCTTTCTCCGGACAGGTGTGAGAGTCTACTCGTCGGGAGGCGTGCCGCAGCAGCCCAGATGGCCTCGACCTGATGCATCAGCCCACATTGCAGCTCCTGCAGAACCGAGAGACTGTCCGTCACAAAGCGGATGCTCGCGTAGCGGCTGTGTAGTGCTTCGCAACGATCTGCAAGGGCTTCTATGGCCTTACGCAGAGTAGCGCGTTCCATGGAATAGCTGCAAAGGCTGTCTCCCAAAGAGAGGTGTCCTTCTCACATGTTCCGATCGTATTCGACGAGCACATAAGCCCCTCCAGAGGACTCGCGTGGTTGGACGGAGGCATCGGTCCAGACTTCCATGGGTGCGGTGCTGCACTCCAGCTGGTGCTGGTTGAACCGTCGCAGCAACCCCGGATTCGCTACTTCTTCTTCCACATCCGGCGCCGTGGAGTGTTTGGCTACTTTCACACCATCCAGTGAGAGGGTTGTGTGAAAGAAAGACTTATAGCTCCCGAGAGACAGCTTCTGACTGTGACATGCCTTTTCTCAAGGAATTAAGAACAGAAGTGTTATCAATCAAGATAGATAGATTTTTTCTGAGTTGTGCATGGAAAGTATAAAGAGATAAAATAATGGTGCGAGCCTCGGCCTGCATAATGAGATGTGGTGGTGTTTCTCAGCGACCATTACAACCGCTCCACCCTCATCCAAATTCGGATGTGTCTGGCGGTGTAAGATGATCCGTTCCTGAATGACACGAGGGAAGTTACGTGGCAAAAGGTTCATAAGTTGTACTCCGCAGGACAAGGCTCCCGTACGAAGGCGTGCGCAATCAGAAGAGTTCAACAACCCTCTGTTTAGCTTACGAAGCTTTCGCACCGCTTTGAAAAAGAAATAATAAGAAAAAATAGGTATTCCCAAGACTGCGGAGGGATATATACAACGCGAGGCGGTGCGTTCGAGATTGGCTATCGAGATATCGTTCAAGGAAGGTAACTTACGAAGTTGTGCCACCGTTTTTGGTCCTACTGCTACCGTTTTCGAAGCATGATCAAATGCAACCCCAATGAAAACTTATTGGTGAATTGCGATCTCACAATCGCCTATTGTGGCACTGGCCGCCTTCGCAGTCTGCAGAATTATCTGGGGCCAGGTGTTGACGTCGTCAGACTAACTTTTGCGGAGGTAATTCAATCGCGGAAACTGTTTAGAAAAAATCTCCCTGCAAAAGTAGACTGGCTCACCTCCATGGAAAAATATTCGGCGCCTAAGAACACCTACTTCCACAGAGCGAAGGCCGCGAAAGGTAGCCTTCCACGTAGTAATATCAGCTCCTTTAAATTCTGGGTCCTCACGTCCCTCATCGTCCGAGTTCTCTGGCTGGAAACGCAGCCCTATACCCTTAATAAGCTCTGGGTTCTCGATACTCACGGCGCGGTATGTCGGCAAAGAAGAAAACCTTTGCTGTAGCTCGTCAAAGGCGACCGATAAGGCCGTCACTTGGCTCACAAAAGTGCGGAGATATCCGCGGCTTACTGAGAAATTTGTTTTGTGTTGGGATGTTCCGGCCGACTTCAGGCACTGATGTTCGCCAACGAACACCTTCACTCTATTTGCCTTTCAGCGGTCGAGCAATTGGCAGAGGCCAGGTGGCGCGAACAGATGAGAGGGGGGAATGGATGCGATGAATCAGCAGCATGCTGAAACTATTATCGGACACGCTTATGAGGCTGCGGGCTTACGGTCGCAAATTACGATCGCGAATGCGGTTGGTGATGTGCGGGCTCATACGGTCCAAAAAGAGGCTGATTTTACGTTACGTTTTTCCCAGTTGGAGGGGAAGAACGACTTGGCAGTATCACAGAGGAATGCCACTATTCATACCCAATCCGAGAAGATTAGAGCTTTGGAGCAAGAAAACTCCGACAGCGTATCAAATCAGAGGGGAATTTCAAGCCAGCTGTACAATTGCAAATTTCTACTTTTAAACATTCTTCCCGCACGCGTTGCGTGCTCAGGAGTCCGCCTTGACTACTCTGAAAAATTTTGTATGTGAGAGAGCACATTCAACAGCTCACCGGAAAACTGGAGAGCGTTTCGAATCTACAGGATATACTCCAGTGGACACACGGCTGGATAGGTAACAGGCGGAAGGCTCACAACCCAACATCATGGACGGTTTTTCACCTGTTCTTTCAGATACGGCGACGCGGAAGACGGAAATGGAGAATATTCGAAGAGAAGAGTTCTTTGGCGGAACTGCCCGTTGGGGGCTAAAACCACAACGGTCCTATTATACTGATACACTATCACTATTTGTTGCTAAAAGAAAAAACTTTCTTTTCCGAAAAAAAAAATGAAAACAATTAATAATAGAGGAAAGAAAAGAAAGAATATATTCATACGAGCGTGACAGAAAATGAACTCATTCTTTATTCATCTTTCCTTTCATTACCTCCTTACTTCTCATTTACTACGCAAGCATAAAAAACATTGTTTAAATATCATTTTTGATTCTATTTTGCGCGATATAAATTGTTGGGTATTGTTACTACTATTTTTTTACGAGCCATTATTGAATCTCAATGCTGGGATGATAAATTATTTTTACTTCCACAAAATACAACACGAACTCATTCATTACTATAGTAAGAAAAATCCGTTGGTTCGCCCCCATGTGGTGCTTCATCAGCGTACCTTCGACATTATTTCTTCTTTTTCTTGTGTGGGAAACGGGAGTTCTTTGCCTCTCTCGTGTAATACACCGCTTCGCCCATTGTCGGTTAGGGATCTTTACTCTTCTTTTTACATATTATCGTCGTGGTTGCTGAGAGACTCCTCCGCCACCTGTACCGTGTGAAGAAGGAAGCCCTGTCGTGAACCGCGCTTGGTACTCTGGCTTCAGCTGCGCCAAATCCTCCGATGAGATGTCCCACGAGAGTTGAAATGTGTGTTGGCCGGGTGAAAGCCTGCAGCAAGAAGTTAGGGGCACCTGAAAATACGGCACTCGACGCCGCATCAAGATGGGAAACACCACCGAGAGCTGTTGCCAAAACGCAGCAAGGGACAAGCAGTCTCGGCCTCTTTCATCGGTAATGGACCAGTCCATCACATCCTCCGGGTGAGCGGCCAAGCGATCGAGCAGGGCTTCCAACACCTCCTCCACAAAGCCTGGCGTTCGTCCGGGTTTAAACGCGTACGTAAATATGGTCTGCCCGCAGCCTCCACGAAGCGTGAAGTCCAGTGGGGATGGGGTCTCCAAGCACGCTCGCACGCACGGTGCGTCCCCATTTTCGAGAAATGTAAGTAGGATATGATGATCACTTAAGGGATCAAAAAAGAGAACATTCGCCCGCATCCGATGACCTGCTCTTTCCGTGCCTCGCTGTCGGCTATCCCCTCTTTTCCATTCGGTTTTTGCATCTACCGGGCCATCACTGCGTCCACTTGTCGTCGGAAAGTGTTGTGTCTCCGCACGGTGTCGTTGAAGTCCATGTTCGCCGCACGGCGTCGGCGAGGCAGAGGTGGATCCTCCAGCCCCGGTGGCATTGCCGTCGTGGATGAGCAGAGGCACCGCACTGGAGTGCGTAGAGGCCCTCTTCGGAGGATGAATCTTCCATTTCTCCACAAAGGAGCCCTGTGGGTTACTTCCTACTGTACCGACTCGCCGATAAGGAGGATGCTGAGGAGCGGAAGGGGCGACCCACCCAAGGGTAGCCACAATACTCTCTTCTGGAGTGATGGTCGGGAAAGACGACGGAGACGGTTGACTTTCCATGTCATTTCTCTGCACTCGAGTAGCTTCACGTGTCTGTTTGCCCGACAAAGAGCGAGGAGGACGAGAGGGAGAGCTGCTCCGGATGGACGTCAGCGTTCCGCGGGTGCCCCATGTCATCATCGACTCTTCCTGAGTGAGAGCAGCGTTTCGGCGCGGCTGTACTTCATCATCACCACCGCAGACGAGGGCTCGGACGTGCGCAGGGTTCGGAGCGGCGAGCCACGAGAGTTTGCACAGCGCCCCTGTGACGGCATCGGCTGGGACGAGCGTCCTATTCGCGGTGTATGGTGCTGAAGGGGGCGAGACAGAGCGCTGCGAAAGCCGATCCCGCCACAGGGGCGTCAGAGAATCCCTATCCGAGGTGCGGGTGGTTCCATGAGAAGGGCTTCTACGCTGTGGATGGTGGTGGGGTTCAAGATGCTGTGAACGCGGATCGACAGCAGCAGTAGTGGCCGCCGACACCCAAGGCACAGTAAGGGAAGGAGAGGCAGAGGTGGTTAACGGCAGTCCTCTTAAAGCAGATGTCGTGGTGCGTGCAGAATGAGGTCCGTGTCGAGCTCGAGAAGGCGGAGTCATAACAACACTGCTGCTAGTGGCATTCCTACTGGCGCTGTTCTTGTTGTGTGTGATGGTGGAGCCTACCGCTCCGTCGAGAGGGGAGGGTCGATCGGGTACAGACATGCCAGCGTGGCTGCGACGCAGCGCCATTCCAAGCTCCTCTTCAATACGATCAGGAATCGTAAAAGAAGGAGAGCAGCTCCTCGCAGTCATGGACGTCGGCGGTGCTTTGGTAGTGGGCGAATACTCATCTGCTGAAGCGAATCGACGAGGGAGAGAGGTTGCGGCGGCCCGCAGGTCCTCCCTCAGCACCTCCATCTCCCATTCCTCGCCGCTCGCCGGATCCGAGCCAGTGGTGTCGAAAGCTTCCTTTCCATGGTCCACGTCGTCGTCTGCAATCCCACCAAGCTTCTCCCACACCGTTCCATTCGGCACTACAGTAGAAACCCCTTCAACATGAAAATACACCTGCTCCGTGGGCCCGAGGGCCTCCCAGTCCCATGCCCACACCAGCGGTAGTGCAATGGGATCGACACGATCCGCGAACTGCGGCACACCCTTTAGCAGCGGCCAGACAACCGAAAGCTTCTGATGAGCCGCAGCGAGGGCGAGAACGTTGTGGCGATTCTCATTTTGCTGCCACCAGTCCACAGTATCCTCGGGGTGGGTTTCCAAGCGGTGCACCACTGCCTCCATGAAAGTGGCTGTATCCGCATCTAACACGTGCTTCTCGCACGCCCAATGCATCGCATTCTGTTGAAAAATAACATCCCTGGCCCTCAAATCAAGGGGTTGTGCCGACTGACGGATGCACAGTAACGCGCAATCCCACTGCCCAGCGTCGATAAACTCGTGGAGAAGCGGACGCCAGAGGAGTCCCTCGCGTCGATAGCAGATATCCGCGCCGTGTTCCAAGTAGCGCATTATCAAGTGAAAATCCAGTGGCCCACCATTCTTTTTAAACCGATTCCACAGATCAATCAGCTGCAGAGTGGCGGGCAAGCATTCCGCGACAGTTTCAGCCTTTGGGTTTCCTAGCAACTCCGCATTTTCGGAGGGGAATTGGTTCTTGTGCTTTTTTTGCTGCGACGAAGGCGAAGAGGAAGAGGAAGAGTCTTGCCTCCCTGAAGGTGAGCGGGAGACATAGGAGGACGAATGCGGAGCAGCCGCTTCCCCCGCTGTGGTGGGGATTGGGCTTGGCGATGATGCACTGCAGACCGTCGACTGCAGCCTCTCCTGCTGTGCAGGCGGAGCTCCCATCGACGCGGCCGGACTCCTGTTTGGAGGGGTCGATGAAGTGTTCGCTCCTTCCCCCTCCGCCGCAGCTGCCGGTAAGCTCCTTCTCACCCCCACTTTTGTCCAGTGCTTGGGTGGAATGGCGCGTTCTCCGCTGCCCAAAGTGGAACTCGCTGGGGAAGAGGGAAGGATGGTCTTTCCGTCGTTCGGCTGGACCGTTGCACGTCCCTCTCGTTTCGTGGGGCCCGCAGTGGTGTTCACCGCCGTGTTGTCGATGGCCCGGGCTACCAGTTGCTGCAGAGTAGGAGAAGCCAGCGGAGGAGAGAACCCATGAGACAGAGACGATGCGGCAGTTGTCTGCTCCCTCATTTGGTCATTTCCTCCTCCATCTCCATCGGTCACCGCTTCCGTCACAGGTGGCGCCACCACCGCCTCCCCCGCAGGATCGTACGGAGGTGTCGCGGGCTGGAGAGAGCGAGCCGGGTAACCGGAGGGCGAGCGCGAGGTAGACGATGCGGTGTGGGACATCGTGGCACCACTGGCGTGAACGAGAGCGCAATGGTCGTGCTGTGCTTCCCCCAGCGGTCTCTCCGCCTGAGCAGAGCAGAGGGACGCCGGACTCGTTGTGATACAAGTGGAGACAACTCCCTTCTGGGTCCTCACGGCGATGGTCTCGTTTCCCCACACGCTGCACACTTCTTGCCGCGGTGCGTCCCCTTCGCCTCCACGATCCACCCCGCCCAACGCTTCCTTGTGTTCATCTTCGGCATCACTTTCCAATAGTTTGAGAGATTGCGGGCTCCCAGGGCTGCGGTCACTGAGCGGATCTGCGGTAGTTGGAGCGCATTTCGCCAGGTTGCTCGGATGGGTGGTGGGAGCCGCTTGGTGAGGGCTTTGTGAAGCGGCGTTATGGGTACGAGGATGCCCTTGCATGGCAGACAAGGTCGATGGTGATTGAGATGGTGGTGGTGGTGAAGAAGAGAAGGGGGGGGGGGGGGAGGGATTGGCTCAGTATCTCGTTTCAATCACAGTTGCGCTCTCTTTAAATAGCGGTGGCGTATCGCCACAGAAATGAAACTAAGAAACTTTTCTTGAGGTTTCTGTTTGCGTATTGTGTCGTAGTTCTTCCCTTTAGTGTATCAGGGTGTGCTTGTTTGAAACTGTGTGTGTGTGTATCGCTAGGTACACTAATTTAAATCTAAAAAAAAATATGAAAGTGGTTCGTCTTAAAAAAGTGCACACACCCACAATCGCAATCCAAGCAACGAAGTACAAGAATAAAAAGGGAGACAGATAGCGGACGCACAGATGGTCTCTCTCTCTCGGTCTGAGTAAATGAAAGAACAGAAAACAAGAAGAGAAAAATTCTTCGAAAAGAATTGGAAACACGAAATAATTGCAGTAAAATACAATAGACTAAATTAGAAAACGTTTAAACTAGAAAAACGAGAAAAAATATCGGCATCTGTTCTAAATTCATGAAGAAAAACAAAAAAAAAAAAAAGAAATATGATTTTTAAGGAAATCAAAAGGCTGAAAAAAAAAAAAAAAATTAGAAAAAAAAATACTAGTGTCATACAATTCGTTTTATCACGAAACATAAAAGGAAAACTCTATTTTTGTTTATCCTTTCGATTTCTTATTACCATTATTATTATTTCTTTCGAAGAGAAATAGAAATAGGAATAGAAATAGTGAGAGAAGTATCACGAAACACAGCCAATACCTTAATCAGTCTTCTTCAGAGTACCAAAAAAATAAACCACAACGCTTTTTGGATGGTTTTTAAAATATTTTAGACTCGTATTGTTAAAAGCAATTAAAAACAGAAGGGGAGAAGGAAAAACAGAGGGTACAGCAGCAGCACGCACACGAGTGCATAATGCTAATCAAAAGTAAAAGGAAACCAATACGGAACCAATTGGGGTTTAAAAAAGTGAAAATACTTCTTGCTGTTCCAATAAATCTCTCTCAGGGGGTTTGTCTCAAAAGAATCCCTGAGCAGGGTCGAAACGCTTTTGGTCCTCCTCCGAGAGCTTCCCCCAGTCCCAGCGGTTCATGCGCTGCGTCAGTGTAATAGCACGTATGGGGTCCAGTCCGCCTGCCGAAGGCGTGGTGGGCGGTAAGGAGCGGAGGTGCACAGAAGCATGGGGCTTGACGACCCCAGGAACAGCACCGCAACCTCCACAAGTACCGCCTCCCTCTCGTTTGGTGTGGTGTGCCCCACGTGCGCTAAAATCGTCCTTCTCGGCTTCACCGTCACTCTTCTGTTTTCGCCCGCGGATCGTTTCGTCGGTGGTGCGGTGGTCATTGGACGACAGGGATGACGCGGACGAGACGGGACTCTTCTGCTTGGCTGGACTGGCTGCACGACGCCGCACTTTGTGCCCGGCGGAAGGGGCCAGAGGAGAGCCGAGGGAAGACAGTGTAGGGAAGAAATAGCGCACCCGGCGCCGCTTCAACAGGCCCCACACGAGCGAGAGCTTCCCACGCACCGCGGCGAGGGAGATGAAATCGTCTCCACTGCGGTCCTTCTGGCCCCAGTCCATGACATCCGTGTCACGGTGCGCCTCCACACGGTCAATAATGGCGTCTAGCATCGCCTGCATCACCTCGGCGGACTTGTCGTCGCGGCTTTCGGTCAAGACGTGTAAAACGCCTCGTCCCGAGGATCCATTGAGCACCGTGAAATCAATCGCACAAGTGGATTGAAGACAGATGCGCAGCGCCTGCAGCTGCCCCGACGCCACTACCTCCACCAGCAGCGAGCGCAAACTTTCGGGATCCAGAAATTGAACCGCTGCACCGCAGCGACACACCGCATCATCCAGCAGTGTGAGCGGCGGCCTCCAGTGCGTGACCCAACACACCTGCAGCAGCCGGCACGTGGCGCGATCCGGACTCGCTAACACGCCGAAACCGGAGGCGGGCAGGGCAATGTCCACCGGAGGTACAGCACCAGGACGAGGAGTCGCGGGCCCAGCGGGACCCCTCAGCCTGCCCGCATTCTCCACCCCGCCGACGGAAAAGAAGACCTGTTCCGCCGGTCCCAGTGCCTCCCAGTCCCACGCCCACACCAAGGGCAATGGTATCGGCTCCACCTTATCGGCGAAGTACGGCACAGACTTGACAAGAGGCCACACAACCGATAGTTTTTGGTAGCGAGCAGCGAGCGATAAGACATCGCTTTGGTCCCAGTCCTTCTGGCCCCAATCCACGATGTCTTCGGGGTGGGTTTCCAGCCGGTGTATCATCGCCTTCAGTGCGTACGCAGTGATGTGAGGGAGAGTACGCGCTGACACCGCCGTGTGCAACAGCGTGCGGCCCCAGAACCCATCCGTGAGGCGGAAGTCCATCGGGTGTGGGGTCTGCAAACACGCGACGAAACTGGCTAAAACATTCCCTAATGGCGCACTGTGGTGGTGCAGCATATCTATCCCATTCGCCGTACCGTACTCCTCTGTACTACTGCTCGTGGTGGGACGCGCTCTGAAAGGGCCGTGCGTTCCCTCGTGCGGTCCAGAAAGTTTATTCTGGTCTTCCGTCTCTCGAGTAGTGGTAGCAGCCGTACTGCAGCTGGAAAGAAGTCCAGATTGTTTTTGAGCACTCCACCACCACAACAGTACCTCTTCCGAGCACGCACATGACGACGAGGTAAACCGGCGAGCCGACTCCGCACCCTCGTGCATTTCAGTTTGGAGGCAGAAGGCACGGGTGGGAGACACCACCACTGGGGATCGCGCCGCCACTGCACTACTGCCGGAAGGACTATGCGCCTTCGACGAGAGTGAAAGGGAAGGCATAGGGGCGTGGACGAGGACAGGGGGACGCGCATTTTGTGTCCCGCTGCCCAGAATCGAGCTCATCAGGGCAGTACTGCGATGTGGCGCAGATTCCAACGAGCCGCCTGCGGTAGTCGCCCATCCCAACACTTTGTCTTCTGGTAAGGAGCAGAAGGTGGTGGAGGTGGTGCTGGTGGCCGTCGTCGTAATACTCCGCTGCACTCGAGTAGAGGACGGACCCGGCGAGTGGCCGTTGCAAGCGACGGTATGGACGTGAGCCGCATGTCGAGGGGCGAGCGTATACAAGGTCAGCGCGACAAACAGGGATACCAGGAGAGGTTCACGGCGTCGATCGTCCTTGCAGAACACATCGGCGCCTTGCGAGACGAGCTTGGCCACCTGCACAGGGTCTGGATCCCAAAAACTGCAATGGCACAGCTGTAGCAATTGGGTGGTGGAGGACATGACGGGCTCTAATGGGGGAAATCCATCCTCGCTGCTCTCGCCATCGTCTTCCACATCATTTGTCGAGTTCGACTCTTTGGGGTGCTTTCTCTGTTCTTGAACCGACTCCGTCATGGATGTCCCCTGGTGAGTGTGGTGCTCCATGTCGTTGTGATCCATTGTATGGATGGAATGGAGACGACTGTCCGTGGTAGGCACGTTCAAAGACGCGGGCTTGGGGACGAGAATCGTATGCTGCCTGACGTGAACCCCTCCAGTGGTCGTGGTGGTAGGCACCGTAGTGGATCTCAAAGGCGAGGACCTCATGGCAGCGGTAGCGTGTGCGGTCGGAGCGACACCAGGCGATCCAGCCGATAAAAGTACGGGGGTCTCTGGGGAGTCCACCCGTTCATCGAAAAGGCGCGCGCTTTGTTGAGGATGGACAGGGGGCGAGGGAAGGACACTCTTGTGAGTGTCACGAATAGCGAGGGATGTCGGGGTGGTAAACAGTAGTCTCGTCTCTGCGGTGTCTCCCACCGGAGCCGAGGAAGTCGGTATGGGCGCCTCCATCCCATCCGTGAAGAATACCTTCGCGATGTGGGCAGAAGAAGACGCGAGCGCTTCTCTTTGACTTGGGGACTGATAAGGGTGTTCCTGTTCCATCATGTCGTTGTCGTCGACCTCATCCAGCAGCACACCGCCAGGGGAACGGCTAGTCACATCAGGACGAAGCATCGACATCCTTGGATTGCTGTCCTTCCGTGTTGTGGTTTGTTTTGTTTGTTTTCTCTTCTTTTTTTTTTTTTTTCTTCACTAGTTTTCGGTTGGTATTGTTGAAGAGAAAGAGCAGACGACGGAAAACAAAGAAAAGTGCTGATCAAGGGGGGCCCTAATTTAAACTTAAGTTCAAAAAATAATAAATCTTTCAGTGTGCTATTTTTGATGGATGGGGAGCACGATAAGATAATTAAAAGTGGAAAACTCAGTAAGTTGGGTAAGCAGAGAGAGAAAGAGACTGAAAAAATATACGCCAACAATAAAAACTATGCAAAGATCTAATGGATGTAAATAGAGCTCAGTGAAGGGTGTAGACGATATCTCTAATCACTAAAAACAAAAGGGCGAAAAAGGTATAGTCTGAATTCAAAGTGACAATAAATAAAAAGAGGAAAAGGAAAAACGAATAGACATGGAAAGTATATACGACAATAAAAATCCCGCTACAGATAAGTAGATGTATCTCTATACGGTGTTTAGCCAACTTTTATGGTAGTGTTCGAAGGTATATATAATCAACCTCAGCTTTCGAATCTGGGAAGCACAACGTAATAGTATTTAATTGTTGTTGTTGTTGTTAGTGTGGTGGTGGTTCACTATTGTATGTTCGAATCGATAGAATCAATAGACTGGACCAACTAACTCTTCTCTAATTGATTAAAAACATCATATAAAAAAAATGGATAGAATAAAGGAAGGTTAATGGAATGACATAATCTCAAGACTCACAAGCCAGCCGCAGTAAAACAAGACCCCACGGCACAACTAACCGACTTTTTCTTCGTTTCGTGTCTTCCTGGCTAATTTATAGTTTTTCTCTTTCTCTCTCGCTCGCTCCTACTCGAGAGAGAAGAGGGAAAAAATAATTTAAAAAAAGAAATCATCGCTACAGCTGTCATTCTCACCTTACCACAACATCTTCACTCACAAGGATTAGCGAGAAGTAGAACCATCTCAATAAAACAAAAAGGAGAGTCGGAAGAAACAAAAGAAAGCTCTCGTAAGTGGTTGGATTCCTCTGTCAGCTATAAACTTATAGGTATTCGTTTATTCTTGTCTCTCTGTTTATTTCTTGAATTATTTTCTTAACAGTACCCTTCCACATCCAACAAAAAAAAAAAATGTACGGTACGCCTAAGTCGTGCTGTTGTTTTTTAGTCTGCTTCTCTCTCTTTTTTTTGTTGTTGTTCCATTTTGTTCGACTTCTAGCACAGAGAAATGACAATTATAATTTTAAAAAAAAGAACCTGTATTTTCGAAAGAAATAGAATTCTTTCTAGTTAATTCACATCGGGGAAGCATTCCACTGAACACTCTAAAGTACAATGCATCAAAGGGGCGGGTCAGCACCACACCACTGAGTGTGGTGTCCCACCTCCACCTCTTCATAGAGAGAGGAAAAGAGTCTTTTACTCTCCTTTGTGGATGCCGTTTATGATGGATGATGGTGTGTTATATGGTGTGTGGTGTTTAATGTACATTTTAGAAAAGAAATGAAAAGCTATCCCTTTTTCTTGTGTTTTATTTTGTCTATTCCGCTATTATCGATGGTTCGTCCAAAGGAATACACCACAGTAATAACGGATTCTGGCAATTCAAACGTGCTGAAAGCGTGAGAAAAGGAAAGTTAAAAAGTGTTTAAAATACAGCAGAAACACAGTATTTTTAACTT
>JASAOA010001548.1:0-16359 GCA_030849815.1 Vickermania spadyakhi | reverse complement strand
GACCACAGAGTCGGACGACGCGCTGTACACGCTCACGGACGGACGGGCAGCCATGATTTCAAGCAAAAGAGGTGTTTTTCGGTGGGGTAAGAACTTAAAATAAGAAGTCAAACAGAGAAGAACAGAATAAGAAGGCAAAGAAGTGGAAAGAGTGTTTTGTTGTGGAATTATCGTGTGGAGTATTATTGTGGTTGTGAAAAGTGTGTTGATTATTATTACTATTATTGTTGGTTGTCGGTTGGTTGGCTGTTTTCGGATTTGTCGCAATGCGAATAGAGAAAAAGTTTTAAAGAGGAAAGGAAGGAAAGATAAGAATAAATAAGGAGCATTTTAAGGTGTGAGATGGGACGAGACGGTTAGGATAAGAGAGAAAGGAATTGGAATACTGAAGAGGGTTAAGATTCCTTCTTTACGGTCTTCCGTGCTCGCTTCGCCAACGGGGTCGGTGTGATCGCAGCGTTTTCGTCGGGCTCTTCGCTCTTGAGGCGTTTGCCCCCGGCCAGTCGCTTTCCACCCTTTGTAGGCGTCGGAGCGACCACCACGGAAGGCGGGAGCACGTCTTGGACTTTGGGACTCGCTACACTCGTCGCTCTGGCGGAAGAAGCGGACATACAGAGCCAGTCCGGGTCGTAGAGCCGGCGCAGCTGCGCGCCATCGTCGTGCATTAATTCCTGCCACGACGGGTCGTCTGCAGCGACGCCGCAGAGCACGGAGGCTTGAAAGGAGCGGAGGAGTGCGTCGTGCTGTCGAAGACCTTCTTCATCCGGAAGCGACCAGTCTTTCCAGCCTGGTAAGTCGACTTGTGGCGCTCCATCGTCGTGGCTCGGCTTCTCATCTCTCCCTCCCTCCTGCAGGGGCTCGCATTTCCTCCACTTCAAGCGGCTTCGGTATTGAGGTGCTTCCCCATTCCCTCCGTCACCCAAAGACGGCTGCCGGAGAGCCAGCCGTTGTAAGACTTGAAGCTGGCGCTGCACCGAAGGGTTCGGGACCGCCGTGATATCATACGATACCTTCATCGCTCGTATCAAGGCCGTCGCTTGGGAGAGGTCCTCGCGGCTGTACCCATCACTACGGCTACTGCTGCTGGACGTTGTGGTCTCCTCTTTAGGTTCAACCTTGGTGCGGCCACGTGGGGCGGTCTCCGCCTTCACGGTGCTTCTCCCTCCTCTCCCACCTCCTCCACCAGCCGCCCCCGACGTCGCTGCGGACAAGTGCGGTACTTCCCGTAGGTCCTCCGCGTACGGCATCGGCATCATGTAGAACCCCGTCCCCTGCACGGGCACCTGGGTGGGATCAAAGCCTCGGCGCAGCCTCGCACACAAGCTGGCCGCCCGTGCGGAGTGCGAGGACGGCAGCAGGTGCTTCGACTCGGTTGTGGTTTCCGCATCGCCCTCCCCCTCGTCGTCATCCGCCCTTTCCGTTGTGAAGGAGGGAATCAATGCCACCAGGCGAGGTGCCGCACCGGAGCGAAGGACCAGCTCTGCTATCGCGACCAGACCCGCTAATCGCATCTTGTGGAGCACCAGCAAAAAGAGCTTGAGCGACTCATCCTGAAAGACGGACGAGTTTGCCACTCCAGTGGTGTTGTAGTACGATAACGACGCGCTGGATCCCGCATCTGGAGAAGCAATGTGAAGGAAACTCGAATACTTGACGACGTACTCGTGCTGCAGGACTTCGTACAGGGGGCGGAAACACAAGATGGTCACTCCGGGAGGGGCGGCCGGATACACCGGTGGGAGCGGAACCGCCTCACCACGTTCATTTTCGCCGAGCAGCATTCCGCCCTTGCAGACGCCAGTGACCGCCATCGCCATCGCCTTGCGCTCCATGGCGGAGAAGAAGACCCGCTGACCCCCTGCCTGCGTCGAGAGCGAAACCTCCTCGGCTGAAACCACCAATGGCGGCGCCTCCCCCTCTCCCTCTCCCTCTCCCTCGTCACTCTCCTCGGCCCCTGCAGTCTGGAACCGACCTCGACCGCGGCCCGCACTCGCCGTCGTGGACGTCGACTTCACAACGAGTTCAGTTTTTCGAGCCACACGTCGGTTGGTCGCGGCGTCGATCTTGGTGGTGGGCTGCCCGACTGCTGGGCGAATCGGAGTGAAGACACTCACTCGAATGGTGGGCACTTTCTGCATTGCGGCGGGTTTCTTCTCTACAAGACTGATCTCGTCGCCCTCCTCCTCCTCGTCGTCCCGCTGCCCTTCTTTTTTGACGCTTCTTCCCCCGAGTCCTGCCTCACCAGAACCAGGATGCACCCCATCACAGCGTACCCCTAATCGAAGTGGAAGCCTCAGAAACGGGACTTGTGGGTGCGCCTTGACGCGGATCGCATCGCTTAGGGCTTCGAGTGGGTTTTCCTGGTCATTCTGCTGGTGGACCGAGCCGGCGTACGCCCGTGTCGGGTACGGCACCGCTGGAGAAGCAGTGGCGGATGCAATGTGCCGCTGCTGCGTTGCCGCCGCCACCGCCGCGTGCTCCAAGAGGGGCTGCCAGAAGCGACCCTCTCGAAAGGGAGCCGGCACCACGGCTGCGGGGAGGCTGAACACCTCCAGCTCTACCCCGCTCTCCGCCAGGTCTTTCGCTCGAGCGTAACTCCGCTGGCGCTCCATTCCACTCCCCCGCGTGGGCTCGTCATCATTCGTAAAGAGAAAAATACGCTTATGGGCGACCTGCTGCAGCCGCCGATGCATGAACATGTGTTGTGCCGCCCAAAGCGCATCACTGAGAGTGGTGGTCGCACTCGACGGGGTCCCGTTCGCCGAGCCAATCGTTTCTTGGAACGCTGCGAAGGCTTCACTGTCGGGTCGCCCGGCATCCGAAAGCTCCTCCACTTCACGGATACTCTGCGCATTCAGCATGTGGAACTCCTGCACCACATACACGCCACTGAAATTGCCGGTGTTGTAGCGCTCCCGGGTGTGAAACAACACCAGACCGAGAATATCGCGCTCCGTGGTGATGATCTTCTCCTGATACAGCTGTAGAATGGCCTTCAACGCACGAGAGAACCCGGTGCCGTGGCTGCCCTCCTCCTCCCGCTGCCGGTGGGCGGTCTCCCCCAGCGCTTGCTCTCGCTTCACATCGCCATCGCCCGTCGGTGCGTCAGACGGGGTCGCCCCTGTCGCACGGCTCGCTGCGGTGCCAGGCTCGGCCTTGACGAGACGGGCTTCGGCGTCTTCCCGTGGAGACGAGGTGGTTTCACGAGTTGCGGGTGGTGGCGACCGTGTGGCAAACATTTCAGGTCGGCAGTCCACCATGCACAAGACCGCGTCGCGTTCGTAGCGAGCGGAGGTGAAGAGCGATCGATCGGCGTCACCTTCACCGCCTTCATCGCCGCCATCGTGGTCGTACTGGGCCACACCAAAAGTGGATTCAAACCAATCACTGTAGTCTGACATGTTACGACAAGAGAAAAAGAGTTAAAAAATAGGAAAAAAAGAAAAAGGTTTTAAAAAAAAAAAATTCTGTAAAGGAGAGAGATATACGGAATTTGTCTTCGTTGAAGCTTCCTATGCCCGGCTACTGCTTGTCTGGCGTCAATAGCCTTGAGAGACCAATTGATAAAAGTATGACTGTTCCTTCCTTATTTTTTTTACCTTTTTTGATAATGCAAAATAAGAAAATAACAAAACGCATGAGAAGAACAACGGAGGGCAACACTATATTTTTTGAGCAATTTCAGTATTCATTGAGTATTCATAACAGAGAAAATCTGGTGATATTTTTCGATGTTTTTTGTGGTGGTTGTTATTTTTGATTGCTTTATGCATTTATCTGCATTTGATAGTGAACCACACTTTATGTCTCTCTATCTCTCTCTATAAATCTTTTTAGAACAGAAGAAAAGAAAAGAAAATCGTAAAGAGAAGCAGCAGTATTGCTGTATCTTCTCGTACTTCTATGAATAAAAGGGAATGCGAGCTAGAAGTCATATTTCGTCGTTTTGTGGTTGACTCTGTTGAACAGAATAAACAGAAGTGAACTCCATGATCAGAGCAACACCTTATAAGGAGGGATGTGAGTGAGCAAAAAAAAAAAGTAGTAGAAGTACTACAACGAAAAGAAAAAAAATTATATCTATTGGTATTGGATAATAATAATAATAATCACTGCGATTCATCGATCGCGATCTTTTTCATTTTCCTTCCCTACTTTCTCTCCTTCTGCCACTTCACAACACAAACGATAGAGAAGATGCATCAGATACCTCTTGCCACTCCCACTACTCTATTTTCGTCGTTCTCTATCTCTCTCTCTCCCTCTCTGTTTGTCTATTATTTTTTTTCAATAACAACGATGACAGCTCGCGCATGACACTCCCCTGAAAATATCTATTCTCATGATGGTGGTTTTCTTCCTCGACATTATTTTTATTTTCATTTCACTTCCTGTCTACCCACCACCCTAAAAAAAAAAAAGATAACTTTTTAAGACAGACGTTTGACTCTTCTCTGATCTGCCGTTCACAAGGAAAAAGCTGTGTGGAGGCATAAAGTCACTTTTTTTTTTCTTCTTTCTCATTGTTGATTTTACAAAAGAAAAAAAAAAACTATAAAGAAATATACAATACATGGATAAATATGGATGTCTTTCAAACAAGTTGAGCCACCACACGCACACGCAGAGAAAAATTGAAGCAGACACAGACGCTGCAGGGAAAAAAAAGGATTTTAAAAAACGCAACGGTAAAAACATTCTTTGATGAAATACTGTATTCATTTATCTCTGCTGTATATGCATGTATATTGGGTTTCTTCCGTCCAATTCGAAGGCGAAGACACGTATTCCTCCTACTTCTCCCTTTTTACCTTATCGCCGCTCTGGCTTCCCCTGCAACGCATTCTTCATTCATGGTCATCGGTTCCCGCTTCCTTCTCGAACATCTTGGCGTAGTTCTCCAGGAACTCCTCACGCTGCTGTACCCAATTCGAGTACGTCGACCCGTCCATATGCATGCCCGGGTGGTGCAGCGGGGTGGAGGCGAAGCCCATCTGATGCGTCCCGACCGGCGCCAGCGCCCGTTTCGCTGCGGTCGCACGTCGAAGTCCTGTGCCGCCCGTAGCAGAGACACTCGCCACGCTGCTGCTCCCGCCCTCGATCCCGGCGCTCTTCTTCATGAGCCCACCTCTGGCCACCGAGGAGTACGACGTGATGTTCGTGAGACTGGCGTTGTTGTTGTGGCGGGTGTAGCTCGTCTCGGTGGGGAGACCGTGCAGGGGATCCACCAGCCCGACCACGACGCCGCTGCCCCCCGCAGCGCCGCCCTCCTCCTCGATCTGGTCGTGCCACGCGAGGACGCTCTTATTGGTGGTGGAGAGCGGCGCGACATAACGGTTCGTGTCGCGGATTTCCTCCTCCAAGTAGTTCGCCCCCGCGTGACGCAGAAGAGGCTTCGGGATCCGCGAGAGTTGCAGAGGGTCGTGCAGGAGCTGCTCCTGCTCGGCCCTCCAGCGCTCCAAGAGTTCCGATTCCTCGGTGGTGGGCTTCGCAAGCGCTTGTTGGATGGCTTCGTACCCCTTCCCACGCCGGAGCTGCTCCAGTCGCAGGTGCTCGCGCTCTCGCGTTTGCTCCGCTGCGACGGCGTTGAGCCCCTCCACATCTCGCTGCAGGCGATCCATAAATTCTCCCGCCTCCTGAACGCTGGGCATCACAAAGTCCGAGGGCTTTAACACCGGCAGAAGATCCGCCGCAGGGCTTCTCATGCCGCCGCTCAAGCTGTAACGCCGCGAAACACCGCGTCCGCCCAGGCCATCCTCGCTGAGAGGATGGTCCGCGCCACTGACCGACAAGCCGGCCATGGAGAGGTCCGGGTTGAAGCCGATGGACACCGAGAAGGAGCTGCGACCCCCGCTGGTGAATCCCGCCCGGAAGCGAGACCCCGGCCCTGCCATGTCCGCGGAAGACGGCTCTGTCGCGGGGCCGGGTTCTTGGCGGAGCACCCCGAGTCCATCCACGAACAACGGCTTTCTCGTGTCCGCAAAGAGCTTGTCCAGCGGGCTCGCCGTGTGCCCCACACGAGGGGAAGTGGTGCTGCCGCCCTCCACGAGGGAAGACAACGGGGTTTGGGAGTCCGTTCCGGAGGTGCCAAAGGTTACCACCGCGGCACCGGGGCGTGTCTCGGAAGAAACGCCAGATGCCATCGAAGACAGCTGTAGTTTGCCATGGCGGTTCACCCGCACAAACTGAAATGCGACGGCAGGGGAGGAGGGGGTGGCGTCACCGCCTTCACCGGGAGCCACCGCCAAGGGGCCCATCCCGCTCATCTTCGCCGACGTCGGAGAGGAGGTGCTGTAATGATACAACTCCTTCAAACGCTCCAGCATGGTCTGTCGCGGGAGACGGAAGGATGACGGCCCCGTTTCTGAGCTGATTCCTTCCTCCGCCGGAAAGGCAAACTCACCGGTCGCCGCGGACACCCTGAGAGCTCGACTGGAGTTCGACGGCCCGGATGTCGCTTCGAAGCGGGTGAAGAGCATCTCCAACGCTCGCTCGGGATCGCGGGATAAAACCTGCACCATCAGCGTCTCCTCCTGCTCCCGCTCCTCGCGAGTGGGGTTCAGACCCTCCTTCCCCCCAGCGATCGAGATACAGCCTATCTGCGACGCGGCGTCGGGGGAGCCGGAGTAGCCCGTGGAGTCTGCGCCGACAGACACCTCCGGCGCACCGTATGCACTACTCTGAGACCCCCCCGTGAAGTCTTCCGGCTGCGACGCGCGGGGCGTTGGCTCCGCACTCGTCTGACGTGGGGCGTACTGCTGCAGCGAGGTCGTCGCACGGTTCTTCACCGCCTGGACGCTGCGCTGGAAGTACTCCTGCTGGCGCTCCGAGATGCTGGCGCGTAGCATGCCCATCAGCGTCTCGGTTTTCAAGCGCTGCAACTCCTTCTCCGCCGGGGTCGATGCCGTTGCCACGCCGCCCGCTCCCGTGATGCTGACGCCGTTGGACACTGCACTTCGGCCAGACGTGCTGGAGCGCGCGCTCTCCCCTCCCGCACTGGTCACGCTCTGGCTTCGTCCACTGGTCGCCTCACTTCGGCCACTACGGCCACCGCTCACTGGCTGCGACCGGCCGCCGGGGCTGCTGCCGCTGTGTTCGTTCCCCTCCACGTCCTCAAAGCAAGCCGCTGCAAAGAGAAAGTTGTTCTTGTGGTGTCGATCGTTCGGTGTCATTGCCATGGCAAAGCGACGAGGACGATGACGCGGGAGACCAATGCACACATCGGGATCCACAATGGGGACACACGCCTGAATGCTGCTGCTGTTCGGGAGCCGCAAGACGTACCCAATCGCCATCGCCTCCTCCATTGAGATCTCGCTCTTGGGCTTGTCGACGAGGAGGAAAAGATGTGCGGGGGGGAGCGCTGCCACGGCATCGCCACGCATGCCGGAGTCGCAGCGGTCTTCCATAATCATCTGCGCGGTGTTGGCGAGCTGCTGCAGCTCCCGCGTGCTGAACTTCGGCACGCCATACCCGTCGTCCTCCGCCACGGTGGAGACGTTGTTGACGGCGGTGTTCCCTCCCGGCTTTGGTGCGAGGGCGGTCAAGTGCTGCTCCGCCGCACAGACGATGTCGCGTTCATCCAGTAAGCGCTTAAACTGCTGCAATTTCAATGGCATTCGAAACAAACGTCGAAGGCGACTCGTGCTGCTGGGATCTTGCACCGAGAAGCAGCTGTCGAGCAGTGGCTTCTGCTGCATTTTTTGAATGTAATCCGGATTAACCCTCTTCTCGAGCGGCGGGCGGCGACCCGTCACGGAAGAGAAAGGCTTCTCTGCGGCATCCTCATCGACCAGAAAGGGACAGGAGCCCGTGGTGCGCTTACGGAGGTGCTTCTGCATCCCACCCCGAGCGCCGGGTAGCCCGCCACCCGTCACCGAATGCTCCTCACTATCTGGGTTCTCAATGCGGCGTGCGAGGGCACTCTCACCGGCGTTTTTCTTCTTCTTCTTCTTCTTGTCGCTCTCGCCGAGGAGTCGCTGCTCGCGGTCGATCGCCGCCCCGATGGACTCCCTCACCTCTACTTTGTGGGGTCGGGGCGAGTGCTCCTCGTCCGTGCGGCGGCGAGACTGGAGCCCCTCGCGCAGCGAGCGGATCGCCTCCTCACGCGCGAGTTGGTTGTTCACCTGCCCCGTCTTCCCGGTCGTCATGGAAGCGTAGTTGATGTCCTCCCACTTCACAAACCCCTTGAAGAGCACACAAACCGCCCGCAGCAGCACTTCTGAGACACGAATCCCGTACTCTGGGTAGCGGAGGTTACCAGGCGCCGCGGCGACAACCGGCATTTGATTCCGGTGCACCGCCGACTCGAGCTCTGGCAATGGCGGGCGAAATATTTGGCGCATGTAATGGCTGAACATCGAGGTGCGCTCCCCGGAATGCGACTGCAGGAAGTCCGCTCGCTCCAAGGCGTCCAGCAGACGTTCACGTGGCAAACGCCAACCCTCCACCATGGTCTGGGCAGAGAGGGCAATGGGCCAGCGGTGGGCGACGAGGCAGCCACCACCGAGCACGTGACCAGGGCCGTAGGAGGCGAGACCCTTCACCAACGAGGCGACTTTCCCTTGAACAATAAAGATCATTTCCTTGCAGCGCTCTGCGGTGCTGGCCACCAGCTCACCAGGGGAGTATACCACTGGCTCAATGCGTTCTTGAATAAGGCGAAGCACGATATCCGGGAAGGGCCGAAACATCTCACAACTTTCTCGCAAGTGCTTCGTTAAGCTGGGGCTAAACCGCTGTTCGGCGAGCCATTTAATACGCAGCGCCGCCGCTTTCTGCACCAAAGACTTTCGTAGGGCGTCGTCGCGCTGCATCGTGAGCGAGAAATCCCTGTAAGTGAGGCACCAGACATCGCACACCGTTTTCGCAATCAGCGTGTAATCACGTGGTTCTCCAAACAAGACAGAGAGCTCCCCGTAGGAGGAGCCGGGTTTGATCACCTCGTAGACATCGCCACACGTACGGCTGTCGCAGTTGCACACAACGTGTTTGTGATGCGATCGGCGTTGATTCGACTCCTCAGGAGGGGGTTCGGAAATGTAGAATTCACCACGGCGGAGAAAGCAGAGCTGTCGTGGCGACGACCCGTGCGGGCACGCCAAAATGTCGCCGGGCATATACGTGTGCGGCGTCAAGTGCGAGATCAAGTGTCGGATCGTCTGTGCGGGCGTGTCCTGTAGGAGCCAGCTCTGACGCATCAAGGTTTCACTCTGTGGGTAGTACGAGGTGATCGCACGAGATCTGGCGCTCATAATAAAATCAGCTAGAGTCGCCCCGGCGCTCTTGAGACTCGTACTGTCATTATTATGACTCTGATGGTGGTGGTGGTGGTGGCTGTTCGCTTTCCCGGCGTCCTCGGCCTCCCCTCTGTTATTCTCTTTGGTGCTGGGAGCGGGAGGGGGGCTGCTGCTGGCGGAGGCTGGCGCAGCGTGCAGCGCGGCGTTCACGAGCGCGTCGTGCACGACCGACATGCGGATTCGAAGCACGTCGAGGTGTTCCCCCGTTAGCCGGCTGTCTTGCTTCGAGATGGCGCGGGAGGCCGTGACGGTGGCGCAGTGGTACGGCCCCATACCCAGCGCCTCCATGCCCCCGAGCACGCCAGGGGACTTCAGCGACTCGCTTCGAACCGGCTCCAAGGTGGGCTGTCCAACAAACCGCATGGCATTGCGTAGGTTCTTTGCTACCGCGGAGGTCATGTTGTTGACGGAGGCACCCTCGTGATGATGGTGTCCGCCGCCCAGCGCACTCGCCCCATCCCCGCTTCCCGTTTCATTCGGGTTGTTGCCGTCTTTCTCTTTGCCGCCGGTGACCAGCGCGCGGTGGTCCGGCAGCTGGCCGCCGCCGCAGAGCAGCACCGTATCCTTCCCGGACAGAAAGAACTGCCGGCGGCTCTGGCCCGCAAGGGTCGTCCGCTGGAGGATGGGCTGAAAGTGTGTCACGGTGGCACTCCCGCTGAGCAGAATGTAGACGAACATCGACTCCGGGGATTCGTTGGGAAACACCAAGACTTCATCCGGAGCGTAGCTGATGGGCTCCACGCAGGGCCGCAAGGTGTCGACCATCTGCTCCACGTCGAGCGGCATCGTCGCACCCGGCATCAGCTCACTGCCGAGATCGGACAAGTTCTTGCAGAGGCGATTCAGTGCGTCGGTGATGATCTTGCGGCCACTGGGATCCCCCGACCCAGTGCCTTCACGCACAAACTGGAGCTCCCGCAGAACAGGCTCCATGTTCAGTTTGGTGCGGTGTTTGCGCATGATAATGTTTTTCTGGAGCCGAAGCACGGGGGAGAAGTACTGTCGCAGCGTGAGCCCCGGCATCGCTTCGAGTGCGGTGTCCATGTACTGCAGCCGCTCGAGAAACTCACGCTCGGCATCGCTGAAGGCCGCTTTACTCTTGGCACCCCCTAAACTCAGACCTCGTTGGGTGCGACCTTCAGCGGCATGGGAGAGAGAGGTGGAGCGACTTTTCACCCCACCTGCCGCCTTCGTCTGTCCCGCAGGCATATCGGAGTGAAGAAAAGGGATCTGCTAACGAGATGAGGTTCAAAATTTATATTTTACACTATAGATGAATCAACCTCTTCTTTGAGTTGTATAGCTGGGTATGGAGAATGACGGCACAGCGCACCAAAATCATACAATAAAATAAAATAATTCTAATAATAACAGCGAATGTGTGTCGTAGTTCAGTGCGATTTCTCGATTAAATCACGATACCTGTAAAAAAAAATTATACGAAAAAAAGGGGAGAAAATTCGTTGACAAAGGCAGCTGTTTTACCTTTATGGCATGGCCATCACCCCCAAGGAGAAGAGGAGGAGGAGGGCCTTCTTAATCGGTATAACACCACTGGGGGTGCAGGGTCTGCTTCGTTAGTTGTTTCTTTTCCCATTTTTCATTAATGAAAAATAATAATAATAAAATGAAACAAGTACAGCACCGAAAACAAAAAATAATGCTGTCAAGTAGTGCAGTTGCTCTTCTTCTGGTGTATTTTATTGGATTTCTTGTATGTACATCGCTGCGTGTCTACTAACTGCATAAAACAGATGGCGATGAGAGAGGGAAGGAAATAGATGAAAAAGCGGTATAAAACGTTAGGGCGCCAATAAATTGATGCCCCGAAAAGAGAAGAAAAACATTTCAAAAAGGGAGAAAAAGAAGTTTTTTAAATAAAAAAAAGAAACGAGGATTACAAGGGGGGGGAAAAAAAGGTTTCCTCTCTATCACCGTATTCGGTTCTCGGGCGGCCTTCCTTCATTTCTTTCTACTCGATCTTCCACATGTTTTGTTGCCTCTCATTCCCCACTCCAGATCACGTTCACCACTTGACCTGGTAACTTTCTCCTACACAAGATCATTCCCCTCTTCCATTTCTTTTTTTTTTGAATGAATTCTTCTATTATTGTTAGAATTCCCTTTTTCTGCTTATTCATGCTTTTCCGCCGGAACCCTTCCTTTCTCCACCCGTCACTGTTTCTTTTTTGATGTTTTTCTATCGATGTCCTATGCGTGTGTGTGTGTGTGTGTGTGATGTTTATCTGAGAAGGAGCCGTTAAAGTAGTAATTGATGTTGCCTTCTCCTGCGGATGCGATTCACTGATCTCTATGAAATACAATTTACCTTGGTTTACTCCTTTCCCACTTTCTTAGAGGGGGTTGAGAAAATATATATATTAAACATATAATATATATATTCCCACACGCATTCGCTCTTTCTCACCTCCGCTTCCGGCATCTGAGCCTCTTCTTCTTCGCACCCAAAGAAAACTCTTTCCTCTCTACCACTACTCTCTCTTGTTATTATTAATATTATTATTATAAACAATAAAATATGGATAAAAGAAAGGGGTGNAAGAAAGGGGTGTTGAGCTCTATTGGGGGGGGGGATTCGATTTCTTTACTTGGTAGACATGCGATCCGCCAGCTCCGCTTCCCTGCTGCGAGGAATCTTGCGAACCGGAGGGTCGTTCGGGTAGACGTACTTCTCAAAGAGCTTCTTCTCTCGCTCCTCGTAGTTGTCCGTGTACAGCCGCACCGACGTCTCCTGAATCTGAGACTTGCTCAGCTTCTTGGGCTCCTTCTCTGGGCAGTACCTGGCCTTGAGCTCCGCCTCCAGTGCCTTGTGCTGCTCAATGGACTCATCGTAAAGGTGTCGGATGCGCTCGTCCATGGCTCCGCTGTCTAACTTTTTGTCGTTACTGTGAATTTCCTCGTACTTTTTGGTTTCTACGTTGGCCCGCTCCTGTCGCTTCTCCTCCATCTGCTGCTCGTACACCCGCTTCACCAGCGCCCCCTCGCTCGACTTGGGAATCACACGACGAGCCTCCTTCCGCTGGCGCTCCAGCTGGTCCTCGTGCTCCTTCCGGCGCTGCTCCGCGAGCTCAATCTGCTGGTAGTAAATTCGCTTCACCAGCTCCTCCTCCCGCTCCTTGGTGATGCTCATCTCTCTCGATGTTCTTGCTTTTGTTGTTTTGATTTTTTTTTATTCAAGCGTTAGCAAATAATAATAAAAAAAAATAAGAACAGAGGTTTTATCGTGAAGGAAAACCAAACAAAAAAAAAGTCCAAGAAGAGACAAGGAGGTTAAAGTAGTAGTAGTAGTAGACGACACCACGAAAAAGCACCGTCGACAGCGAAACAAAGATGAAATGTATTCTAAAAAAATTTGTATCGAAATGACAATGAGGTTTTTCGGAATCTCCTCACATACCAAACTGAGAACCGATAAACCTAAGCACTGATGAGTGAACCCCCACCCACCTTTTTTTATGCTTCTTGTGTGTGTATGTGTGACTTATTCAATACCTGTTAAATTTCAAGTACTCTGTAAAGAGTGCGTGAGGCTCCGTGTACGCGTTGCTGGGGTCGCTAAAGTAACTGTCCGTGGAAACCACCGGGTTCACGGAGACAGATGGACCAACGCGACGAAATCCAGCTAGATTTCCGCCTTCACGGTCCTCGTCATCCCTGTCATCGCTCCAATTGGCTTCATCTGTCTCCATCGCTCTTTTCGTGGCGCATGGTGAAGGGGCTACTGCACCGGCACGACGCCGTGTCTGCTGAAGCTGTTCCGCATCGTAGAACACCGACGAGACCTCCTTCACATGCGGAGCAGCGAGCCGGATCGGGATAATGTCCAGGGTGTAGTGCCCCATGAGCTGGCCCTGTGCCTTGGCCTGTTGAAGCCGGTAAAACGTCTGCGCCTCGGCCGTGCTGTCAATGAGGATCACCAACTCAAACTCCACCCCGCCGCTGTAGAGCGCCTCCCGCTGTCGCCAGGCGCGTGCGCGTTGCGCTTCCAAGGGTGAGGAGGTGGAGCTCCTCCCCTCCCCTTCCCCAGCATGTGGGTGCGGGTGGTGTGGGGAAGGCGTCCTTCGCCTTTTCTTGCGGCAGCCAAGAGACGTCTCATTTCTCTTCTTCTTGAGCTTTGTACGGGTGTTCGAGACCTTCAAGAAGCCCAACTTGTCCTTCTGCGCTGCTCCATCCGCATCATCGTCTTCTCTCTTTAAAGGTAAGGGAACGCACGCGCTCCTCGCCGAAAGGACTTCCGGGCAATGGGCTTCAAAAAACGCGAAGAACTCCCGCCGCAGAGCCTGCTCCACTCGGAGATACGCCCGATGCAGCAGTCCGACGCCAAACTTCTCACGGTGCAGCACCTCATCCGTCATTTCTCTGGCGAGAACCAACTCGATGGGGGAGCCCGGGTTGAGCACGATGTCCACCTTCTCGGACAGAATAGACGTGTTGTGCAGAAGGGTGTTGACATCTCCAAAATAACCAATACAATACGGTCGGACGAACGGGAGTCCGAAGGTGGGAAGCGGACGAACTTGCCGAAAATCAAAAGGATCGATCGCCTTTAGCTTTGCGGTGTAAGCTGCGGAGGTCGCAGCAGCCTGACGGGCACCATCCTCTTTTTGTTGATGTTCGTCCGTAGATGGCGAAGAAGAGGGCTTCGGTGGTGAAGAAGCCGCAGTGAAGCCTCCGTCGTCTGGCATCGCTGAGGACTTTTTCTTCTTTTGCTTTTGTGTGGGAGGGGTGTGGCGCTGCTGCTTCTTGGAGCGACAAAGCCTTCTCCCTTTCGTGGTTCTTCGCCGTTGTTTTGGTGTTTCGGTCTTCTCACATCTCAAAGAGTTGCTGGTGGAGGCGTCACTCATCCAGTCAAAGAGCAACTCTGCAGCAGTGAACGTGCTCGAAGAGTTGTCCGATGCCGCGGTGGTGGTGGCGTGCCGGTTAAGAGAGAGACCAGGAGGAGCGATCTGGCTTGTCGTAGCGGAAACATTCTCTTCTGCCTCTGCTAAAAGAGGTCCACCAGGCGACGCATCAGCAGTAGAAATAGTGGGAGAAGTACCCGTAGGCTCCACCCTCTGAAGTTGTGAATGCCAGGCGGAAAAAGGCTCTTTGGCTGAGAGGCACGAACCGGGACGATTGGCTTTGTCCTCCACCACAGCATCCGTCATCGCATCACTAGTAGTAGCGGGAGTGCCATCAGTACGTGTCGTAGTTGCCACCTCACCCTCTTCCAATGGAGCCGAAGGAGATGAAGATGCAGAACCTTCGGCTTCCGTAGCAGAGGCCTTCACTTCCGTACCAGTAGCGGGAGCAGGAAGTAACGGTGTAATCAGCGCGCTCACCCTCTCCTGCTCATGGAAAGGGGTGGAATGGTACGGCGGCGGTGCATCATAGGTGAACGAAGAAGATCCCCTTGTCCCTTCGCTGACAGCCCCGAAAGGCGGTTCATCTTCCCTTGACGCTGATGTCCCTTCCTCGGTAGAATTGCGCCCCCACGAACTTTTATCCAGAAAGCCGGACGATGTGTCCCCTCCGGCTCGGCCACTCGCCCACAGCACACCGCTGGGGTCCCGCACTGTAATGCCGAACTTGTTACAAAACAACCGCAAATAATCAATATTCGTAAAGACGGGCAGCCCCAAGAACTCATCCATCGCGAACACTTGAGGCTTGACATCGTACGGGTCCCACACCGTACTCACCGGAGAAGCGAGCGACAGCAGTAAGCCGTGAAGCAAATGACGTGTAAACTCCAGCTCCGTGCGGGGGTCTCGATGTTCACTCAACGTCCACGCTGCCGCGCTGTCCAACGCCTCGTTACGAGGGAGTAGCTGTTGCAGAAGGGCCTCCGCATCGCCACTCGCGGCAGTGGTGTTCTTCTCGCTCTTGCTCGGATCCCCGTAGCCTTCTTCGCGAAGAAAAGACTCGAGAAAGCGTCGCTTGCGAAGCGCTGCTTGAGCCGCTCGTCGCCAACGTCGAAGACGCCGCAGTCGTTGGCGGAGTCTTCGATGGGAAACCCGCATCCCACGTCGAGGACGTTGTCCAGGCCGTCTTCCAACGCGCTGCTGCAAGTGAAAAAGCCTCCACCGCCGTCCACGTCGAATTCGATATGCAGGAGAAGAAGCCTTCCCCCGGACAAATGTGCGCCTATTAGCAATGTGTACGGCTGTCAAACTTTCCTCAGGTTGCGCAGTGTTGTGTGCTGCCCGCTGTTGTGTAGCGGTGGTGTAGGCGGCCTTTGGCGAAACGAACGCGCTACTGCTTCTCCTTTGCACGCCCATGACGATGACACAGCGCTTCGCTCCCCTCCCGTGCAGTTGCTTCAGCTTTCGTTTCCACAAGTCGAGAAGCTCCTTCGCAGTCAAATCTCCCGAGTGTGATATAGAGAGCTTTGATGGAGGAGGAGAGGAAGAACGCCTCTGGTGGCAGGAGAAACGACGTGGCGTACCACGAGAAGGAGAACGCGATCGTCTCTGTAGTGCAGCAGGGAGTCGTTGTCGAGTCGGATAGTGAAGATTGTCTAGAGAGGCAGACCAGGTATGCACACGGCACACCGATACAGAGAGCACCTTACTGTGATTCATACACATACGATGAACAGTTCGCATTCGACGTGTGCCGGATGAACGGCGCGAAGCCTGCTCTTCCCTCAGTTGACCTCCCCTTGCTAAGAGAAAAGCCGACACTCGTACACGAGAAGGGTCATCTTGGTGCAGTCCTTGTAGGGGTCTCGTGGAGAAACGACCTTGAAAAGCAGTGAACTCGTGAAGCCAGTGATTCGATGCCCGTGATCGTGAGACGCCGCACTGCCGCCACATCGACAGCCATTCCTTCAAGCGAGTAAAAGCGTGAGAAGATTTCCTTTGTGGCAGTGATGTTACGGCAATGGCAAAAGAATAAAAATCACACTCTTTACTCGTTCTATTCGCCCACACTGTAATACGGTTTATAATGCCGTTTGTTATTATGCTTTTTTTTTTCTCTTAATTTTGGTGAGGAATAGGAGACGTCCACACCAGAATTAAATCAATTGTATTTTTATCTTTAAAAGAGGAAGGAG
>JASAOA010001547.1:0-16322 GCA_030849815.1 Vickermania spadyakhi | reverse complement strand
CAGTGAAAGGCCGAGGAGGTCCATGATGAGCATTCGGTAGTTGCCCTCCTGGCCAAAGTACTTGAGCACCGCAATGGCCGGCAGACCATCGGGTGTGGGCTGTTTCTGGATGTCCTGCATCACACGCGCCTCGTGGAACAAGAAGGATGGCCGGCCGGTGATTTTCTCCATCTTGATGGCCACGGTCTCCCCCGTGCTCTCCTGCACACCGCGGTAGACCTCGCCGAAGCCGCCGCTGCCGAGGAGGCGAATAATGCGGAAGCGACCAGAGAAAAGGGTGGATGGGATGTCTGGTGACAGTCCAGCATGCCCAGAGGGTTTGTTCGCAGTGGTGTTGATCGCCATGGGGTGAACAACTAGAGCGAGCCGATAGTGAGAAACAGCGCACCGACGTTGGCTAGAATGCAATCCACAGGAGATGTTTCTTTCTTCTGTCTGTTTTTTTTTTTTTGTAGTGAAGAGGATGAGTAATTTATAAAAAGAAGGACTACTGTTAACAGCAGAGAAAAAAAAAAAAAAATCATGTGAAACAACGATAGAAAATGGGAGAAAAGATGGGCTGCACCTGTTACAACTCACAGATCTATTGGCCCTCTGTGTGGTCCTGAAAGCACACACAAAAAACAGTTTGTTGTTTTATATATATATATTTCAGTACAATAAAGCATATAGAGATGATCGAATTGTATTCATTTATCTTTCCACATCTTTTTTGTAAAAGGAAGGAAGAGAAGAAACAGCAGAAGGATCAAAAAATATTTTTTTGAAAAGAAATGCGGTAAAACTTGGTCGACGAGGACACGGCGATGAAAGCACAATCCGAATAGTTTTCATACACAATTAGTATTTCAATACCCCGATTCTCTCTAGGTTGACACAAATTAAAAAAAGGCTCATCAAAACTTTTCAAGAGCTCCAATATTAATTGAAAACCGTACATCTGATCAAATATATATTTCTTTTCGTAGTCCTGCACCGCCATCTTACACCCCACCTCTAATTGAGTCAGATAAGTTACCAAATATATATATATATATATTTCAAAAAGGTTCAAAAGAATTAATGGAAACACTCCGTGTTATTTCAGTAGAAGCCGTATCCTTTTCTTCGAAGACAGAGTACGGCATCTATACCCAGGATTATATACACGACTCTCGTCTAAAAACAAAAGAAACACAAGGGAAAAAAATAAGAATGACACCAAACGGGAGAAAGAACGAAAATAACAGTAAAAATGGAAGAAGAAGCACTTATTCACAACGAGAGGTAACTGTTGCGGTTGTCGATGCGATGAATGAAGGAGATAAAATGAGAGCAAAGAAACCAAATTGGTGAAAGAATATAAAAGTAAAATAAAAATAGTATAAAATAGGAGGAACTAGAAGAATAACACATATATTTTAAAAAAAAGTTTTTTAAAAAAAAGACAATATATGCATTGATGCATCACAAAATAAAAGTTATCACAACATCTTCTGCCTTTTTGTTGCGTCTTAATTCGATGGAGACAGTTACGCTACGTAAGTTTCACAGTTCGAATAAAGCGAAAGAAAAAAAAAAAAAAGAGAGGGAGCGGGGGGGTAAAAGAGATTAAGAAGAACACTACATAAAAACATCCGAATAATACTATTCCCAATGTGAATGATAACACAGTGAATGTTTAGAGCCACTTGGGTAGGCTCAAGCATCAACTCACACTGTATCTATAGAGAGAACGGACGAAAAAAGGAAAAGAAAAGCATAACATTAAACGAATCAAGATAAGCTTCGATCTTCTTCTTCAGTTGCTCTCTTTATATTTCACCGCGATAAAGAATAGTGTTGATCGACTTAATTTATAAATCTTTTTTCTGTTCGTGTTGTTCTTACCTGAAGAATGAAAGATATCCTTTATGATATATAAATGGAAGAAATGTATAGTCTACCCTCAAAGTGTATAGTCAGGTCAGCTTCCATAAGCATTTTCTGCTCATCTAGCCACTTTTGGACTACCGGATCCCGTTATTTCCCGTTCCAACGCCTTTCAGGGCCGTAATGTTCAAATCAAGCACCAGAAAAACACGAAAAAGATAATAAAAAATACCGAGAACTCGAGATTTTAATCTTGTTGTTGTTTTTCCTTGCAATCTTCTCAGAACAAAAAGGTGAATATGCACATTACTGCAAATGAAAACAATAATAAAAAGAGCCCTTTCGCATTTGAATTGGAGTTAAAAATCCCGCCCAAAAAAAAAGCATTTGCTTGTTGAAATCTTCCGTTACGTAACACATTTCGCAGCCGAGCACCCACGCACTGTTAAATGGCACCTTCGCACACCCACACATCTCAGGTCCCGCCATCCATACTGGTAATGTCAGCGGACTGAGGCCCGGACAAAATGCCGTTCGCGTTGGCGTTCGACTGCAGCTGCATGGAGTTTTGCAGGTACAGCTGGGTTTCCTCATTCTCACCATCGTTCTGCACTTCTTTTCCAGAAACGGTGCCGAGTCCGCCCATATTCCCTGCCGTCGATATGGGGGGGTGGCTCATCGCGGGGACTTCCCAGTCGAACACCTCGTCGCACTTCTCACCCATCTCTGACAGCTTCTTCTTCAGTAAGCCTCGGATCATGCCGTACGCCGGCTCTTCATCAAACTTCGTCTTGCGGACATAATTGAGCAGCAACACAAACAGGTGTGGGCACCCGTGGCAAATGTCGCCAAACGCTAAGTTCCGCTTCATGCTCCCGATCTTGTGCTCCTTCTCGTCACGGTCACGAATCTGCAAACCGGACCACGGTAATTTGCCGCGGTACAGGTAAATCATCACATACACCAGCTGCTCAATGTCATCGCGTCGACTCTGGCTGAACCCCTCGTGGGTTCGTGCAGACGCGTAACGAGCGGTCCCAATGAAGCTCTTGCCGCTTTGCTCATCGCGGTGGGAGCCGTCACTGCAGAGGTAACGGGAGCTCAGGCCAAAGTCGATCAGGTGCACACGGTTCTTATGTTCCCCAAGTCCCAGTACGAAGTTGTCTGGTTTTAAGTCGCGATGAATGTACCCGGTGCTGTGAATGAACTCCAGACGAGACACCATCTGAATGCCAATCATCAGCGTCGTTTTAAGCGAAAAACGGTGTCGCTTCTCGTGAATGTCCTCCAGCGAGGGCCCCATCAGGTTCATGATCAGCATTCGGTAGTTGCCCTCCTGGCCAAAGTACTTCAACAGCGCCATTGCCGGCAGACCATCGGGTGTGGGCTGTTTCTGAATGTCCTGCATCACACGCGCCTCGTGGAACAAGAAGGAGGCCTTGCCAGTGATGCGCTCCATCTTGATCGCCACAGGAGTGGACGTGCTCTCCTGCACACCGCGGTAGACATCACCGAAGCCGCCGCTGCCGAGGAGGCGCTCTACTCGGAAACGACCACCAAACAACACGCGGGGGGTGTCTAGGGCAGGGGAGTCGTACGGCATTGGGAAGAAGAAGAAGGATGCGAAAACAGTAAGAGAGAGAGAGAGATACGGTTAGTGCGTTTGAGAAGTCCAGTGTGGATGGCACAGAGCTCGAAACTGAAAGATGCAAAAAGCTGTCCTGAGAACGGGTGGCACGCAAGTCCCTGACTGTTTGTGGAGTCTTCACTAAAATATTTTATTTAAAAGAAATTACTTCTTAATTGGAAATGTGTGTGTGAATATTGTATGATCGCTCGATGGCGAGAATGGAAAGTATTGATGACAAAACAGTACTAAAAAAAGAAGGCTTAAATGACAAAAATGCCAATGTATTATATATTCTTTTCGGAGGGGCACAATACCTTAAAAAAAAAAAAAAAAAATGAAAAAAATAAAGTTAAAGGTAAACTTAAAAAAGCGGGCAAAATGAGTTTACAAGAGCTCCCTTTACAGGAGAGTAAACGTTAACTTTGAGTTGACCTTTACAAGAGCATCAGATAAACATCTCCCATTCTCAGAATGGAAGAAACACAGAAAGTCCTGAGAATAAGTCCAATTCTTTTTTTTTTTTGTCTTTGTTGCTTGATTTTTAGTAGAGATAATGAAGGCTGTGTTGGCAAAGAGTGCAAAATCAAAATGAAAGTAGCAGCGCTCAACACAAAAAACAAAAAAAAAAACAGTACAAAAAGTATGGAAAGCAGTTAAATCATAATAATAAATAAAGACGTCTGCATATTGCTCTCTCCCTCTATGCATCTGATCTACATCCATCTTGTGGTGTGATAAACTAAAAAAAAGAAGACGAACATCATCGATGTCGGGTCAGTGGTCCTCCTAACGTATTCCATCATTCTGTGGGTGTGGAAATCGACTTCGCAGGTACGCCTGCTCGATATGCCGCCACTCCGTGAGCAGCTGAAATCTTTCGGAGGGATGCAATACCGACGAGGCAGGTACGCCGGCCAACGTGTTGACATTCTGGTAGCTGTGACGCGTCGCCTCCCTCGCATCCAAGGCGAGGCAACGCTGGAGCAGTTGCACACTTGACGAGACGCCTTCATCGAGCCACATCCACCGCTCGGTTGTCGGGCTCAAGTCCCGCAGCCCCTCCGTCACACGCTCTCGCAGCAGCACATACAGACGAAGAAAGTACAGAAAAGCAATGGAGCAGCATCCTCGTTGTTGCTGTGGAGGTGGCTGCAGCCCCTCGAGTATTTCCATCAATGGCGCAAAGCACTGACGTCGATCCGCTTGGAAAGCGTCCCCAGCCCCCGGCGTGGTTGCTAGCCGTCGTAGGAGCAGCTGGTGGCACCGCCCGCACAACCGGAAACGAGAAAGCAGGTCCCACTGATGGCGTATAGCCTCAATGTCGTCACGATCCCAGCAGCGGGTATCGGATTCGCTCGTGTGGTTCTGGAAAGAGCGAGCGGGCCACCAACCCTGAGGAGCCTTCCCTGCTCTACGAGAAGGTGAAAAGGGGCGTTGCGGTCCCCTGGTGGCGCTAGCGCATTCTTTCTCTCCTTGTTGCCCATCACCTCCCTCTTCTTCGTGCGTGAGGAAGGTGTGGCACAGCCAGCAGCATCCCGAAGAAGGTTGCCACCCTCCCATACCTGCACGGCACTGCGCCACGCGTAAGGCGGTGGAGCGCTGCAGAGCCGGCTGGTGTGGTGGACCACCCCAATCGGATCGAGAGGGCGGAGGACAAACGGGAAGCAGCACATACCCCTCGCGAGAACACTCCTGATATCCTCCACCGTGAGCACCTTCCGTCGGACCGCATTCCTCTCGTACCGTCGCGATGGGAACGTGTGCAGCATCCACGTACAAGGTCTGGAGACTGGCTGGCCTTCCATGTATCCCTAGCACCGACGACTCGCAACCGTCACACCTCTCTTGTCTACAGTCCTCACGATAGACAGGCGGTGGGTGCATCGTCTCCATTGCCGTGTCGCCTATTCTTCCCTTCGGCGCGGTGTAGTGCAGCATGTAGCGCTCGTATTTGCTGTGGAGACGTCGCCAGGGTTGCGCTCCGCTGCTCCAGCTGCGACGTGAGGGGCTCGGTGCTGCCGTCGCTGACGCCGAGGCGGCTGAAGGCGATGGGCTCTGCGAGAGGGCCCCCACGCCACCCGGCCACGCCACCACTTCAGTCGAGGAGAGACGACGGGTAGTGGACGGGCTGCTGCGGCGGCTCCTCCGGCGCCCAGGAGGAGGGGCCACAGCACTTTTGTACTGTGCCTCCGTGTACATGGTGACGAGGGAAACTCACAATAAAATAATATATATATTTTTATTTAAAAAAAGAACGAATGCACTGCAAGTGACCGTTCTTCGCACTTTATCTCCTTTTATTTACCGCACCTGGTATTTGTTATCTATATTCGTCTCGACTGGTTGTACGCCTGTGTAGGTGTGCGGCAGCCTACCCGAAATCTACGAGTAGCTACACCTTCCTATGAGAGTTTTTACTGTGTCAAAAAAGAAAAAAGAGAAAAAAGAAGCAAGGGCACAAGTCAATACCGTAAGTCCCTCTTCACCTCGTCACAGTAACCGGGAGACCAGTGTACTCCCTTTCATTCGATCCCTCAATGGGCTTGCTGGGGTAAGGTGGGTTTAAATACGAATTACCAAGATAATTATCATTACAGAGTTTCTTTCTACGGTGACCGTTATAAGCAAAAAAAAGAAAGAGATAATAAGTATATCAATGATCAAAAAAAAAAAAAAACTGCCTCATAAACATAAACAAAATAATACAATAATCGAGAGAAAAAATGCGTCATTGCATATGACAGCAAAAAAAATATATACAAATAATATCAGTAATAGTATAAATTGATAGAGAACGTGTCTAGTAGAAGAGGGACAAAGTTCCTCCAATCGGCAGCAACGCTAATGCTGTGCGCCGCTGTTGTTCAGCACCCGTCCTCACCAAAGTGCGCTATGGTTATGAAGAGGCGGAAAAAAAAAAAAACACTTTTTCAACTACATTTTAAAATAAGAAGTAAAAAAAAAAAATAAGAAGAAGATCAGCTGTACAGGGATCTTCTTTGTTTCCCTTCTTTTCCCCTTTCTTCTCCCTCTCTTTCATTTTTATCCCATGTACATAGAAGCATTTAATTATCATTACTATAATTTTCATTTTTTTTTTGATGTTTTTCATCTCAACAGTGATTTATTTTCACTCTCGAAGCCTGTGAAGAAGGATACACATGACTTATTGATGGTGGTGGCTGAACCGGGTTGTTCCGGAAGACTACTGCTACAAATATACACGGATTGCTGGACTTTCTTCGAATATAAATATATATCAGAGGCGGAACTATATACTGATGTTCATATTTAGAGAGATATATATTCATCTCTGCGTTAGAAACCTGCTTTCCACAGTTGGATTATCATTTTTATTCTCTATTTCATTCCAAAATCTTTGGACTTCTCTCTCTCTCTCTCATTCCTAGCACACTCATAGTGATACCCTACTAGACGAGATTCACGCATATCGTGAAATAGAACTATTCAATATAGCGGATCAGTAAGTCGATTAGTCTACATGATAATAATAGTAATAATGAAAAAGAAAAGTCTTCTTAAGTAACGTCTGATCGCCGTCATCCCTATACAGACATAGTTTTCTCTTCTCTTTTCTGTGCGAATAGTACGCTGTCCCAGTATATGTCAACCATGTGCATCTCTCGATCGCTTGGTAGAAGAGAGTACAGAATGCAAAGAATGATTTCACCTTCACCACCGACGGCAGATTAAGAAGGGGGGAATACTTCAGAACCAAACAAAACAAATTTTAAGTGTATAAAACACACACAAAAAAGGTGAAAACAGTAAATCAATACAAAACTGGAAATTAAAGAGAGAGAGGTCCAAAATAGAAAAAAAGGAGGGTAAAAAAGTGTGAGCGGTAAAGGGTATTTTAAAAGGAAAACGGGATTTTTTTCAAATCATCAACAATGATTTAGAGTTTGAGGGTACACTGAAGTAAATAATGAGGAATGATTTGTAATTGCTTGTTGTGGTGACGCATAAGAATGGCAAAAGATATATGGACACGCACGCAGACAAAAAAAAATATATTATCATACTACCGATTACAGTTAATCTGGTGTAATGCGGTACTGAAAAAAAAACATGTGTGTGTGTGCGCCTACTTCCTCTATCTTTATAACTATATCTTCTTCTAGGAGTCCCATCTTCTTATTCTCCTTATCTATTCTTGTACTCCTCGACACTCTTCATAGTCGATATAAGTAGAAAGAAAAAAATATGGAGATTCCCTCTATTCATTTAATGACGTAATTCTTGTTGTATCTTACTTCACATTTTCTCAAAGCGTATTCATTTAAAGAGCACACACACCACAAAGGGGAAAATAAAAAGCAATCAACCGAGGCTTACCAACCCTCCGTTAGAGCTGAGTGTTGTTTCTCTGTGAAAAATTTCAGGAGGATATCCATATCCACATTTATGGAAGATAATCATAAACGAGGGAATTGAGGCAGCGAGCAGCACATCCTTAGTAGCAGAATATCAGAAAACAGATCCGAAATAACAGAACATCAAAAAGGGTGTCGACTCACAGTTCCTGTAGGGAGGGGCGGGAAGAAAAGAAGAAAGGAGTGAGTGGTGAAAGACCGACCCGCCTTCTTCTTCCGTCGTTCAAGGAATTCTAAAAGTGGCGAAACAATAACTCGACCACCCGTTTGGCTGACCCCCAATCATGTTGGCAAAAAAAAAACTCAACAGGGTCAACATAGAGAATCCAATGAGCAGACTATATGCAAGAAATGTGGGTGTTGTTGTCGTAACCACGTTACATCTCGATATTTCATTTAAATCTCTTTAAAAATCCCGTTCTCCGTTTGTTGGTTTCCTACTGACATCTTATTTTTTCTTTACTTCTTTTTTTTCTGTTGCTTGTCTTCTGATGCCTCGTCCTCTCTCTTTTTTTCTCGTGGTTTCATTTTTGAAATCATGGCTTCGCTTTGTTGCGACACACAAAGAGAGAATAGAGCACCTTTTCCTTTAATATACACGTATTGCTGCACACTACTGGGATACAGTACGATGTGTCAACTTGACGACTACGACTACTACTCGGTACACATTTCACACACCCTTTGTGTCCATGTGAGCACAAAAACTTCGTATGAGGAACAAAACAACACCAAAACGAATAACGACAATAAAATGAAAAAAAAAATGGCTCCTGTCATTCTCCGCAGCACCAAAAACATAAAAATGTGTGGGTAATGGACGTTATACACGAACACACCCGATGACAATTTATGAATTCTTCCTTGTCCCTCTTTAGTTCAGTGTTCCATCACACAGAGACAAAACAACAAAGAGGAAAACAAAAAGGATCAGACGCAATACCCGTCCATCCCTGAATAAAGCCCACCACCAGCAGAGAAAATCGAGAAAGTAAACGGAAGAGAAAGAATGAAAACAAAAAAATAAAAAAGGCATCAATAAAAATGAATATAAGTGGTCGTCTGGGTCTCTTCACACATACCTTAGCATCATCTAAACAAAAATGGTTTAGTGGCTGTAGCTAAAATAAAATAAGGGGTACGTTATGTATGTGCTTTTTTTTAGTGTTTGGATTTCGCCACCATCACAAGGTTTAAAAAGAAAAAAAATCTAACAGCAAAAATGAATTATATTAAAACCAGTTGATTTCAGACGTTAAATATATATGTGATACAATAGAAATCATTCTTTTATTTATTTTTGTCCTTATTTTTTTTTCTTATTTTCTTGATCCTATTACCAATACAAATGTTTCAAATTATGTTTTCCGTTATTTAGGCCCATTTTTATCTCATCATGTCGTCATATCATGACCCTATCATCATCTCTCTCTCTTTTCAGCCTCCTTAGGTTCTCTCTGTTGTTGTTGTTTTGTTATCTGTTGCTCGTTCAGCTTCTTGTTGTTGTTGTTGTTGTTGTTTCATTCGTATTAGTGGATTCTTTTCCCGTCTTTGTTGTATTCACATTCGATGGGGTCTTCCCTCCCGCTTCCCTTTTATCGGTTCAGATGACTCGGTGGGGAGGGGTCGATGGCGACGGGAGAGAAGCGAGAGGCATGGTGCGTAGGGGGTCGCAGCGTCCCGGGGCTGCCGGGCGGATTGCTCGGCCCCTCGCGGCTGAGGCTCATCGCGCCACCGCTGTTGAGCCCCAGAGGGACCCCCTTCAGTTTCCCCAGCACCGGCTCCGAAACCGCAAGGCCGCCTGAGGCGCGGGACGGCGCCACGGTGTTCTCGTCGTCGGGGCTGCCCCACGCCGTCGTCCCGCCCCGCTGCGAACGCAAATCCGCTCCGCTGCCCGCCCGGTTCGGTGGGGTGGGGGTCGAGGCGTACCGCACGGCGCTCGTGCCGCGACTGGGAATGCGTGCGGTTTCAGACTGGTGCCGCTCCTGCCCGTCCTTCTGGCCACCGTAACCCTTGTCCACGGGGCGCCGCTTCCCGGGCAGCAGCGGCTGCGGTACGGTGTGGCTAAAACCCTGCTTGGCGCTGGTCAGCGTCACCGTGTCCAGGTACATGCCCTCACTGGTGGAGGAGGGGCTCGCTCCTGTCGAAGAGGCGGACTGATACGTGCGAGGGTCCTTCCGGGGCGGTATCGTCTGGCTGTAGCCCTGGCTGGTGTTCCCTTCGGAGAGGAGATACGCCTTGTTGGTGTTTTGATTCATTTCGCTCACCTTCTGCTGCAGCTCGCGGCTGGTGGGCTTCGACAGGTAGTGCCGCTGCTCGTAAAGGTGGCGGTTTCCGCCGTCATTCCACATAATCTTTCCGGAATCAAAGACATCATCCGCAGACAGCGCGGCCACCGTCGGGGAGGTGGGCTTGGAGCGGCGGGTCGCCGTCACCGGCTCGGCCCCACGCAGCACCACATGGCCCATCTGATTCTGGGCCAGCACGCCGAGGTCTTCATCGCTCCACATGCTACCGTCTTCACGAAAGGGGTACGGCGTGCGGCTCGGCTTGGTCGACAGGGCATGCGGTGTCGGGCGAGAGGGGCGGACACCGCTCGAGGCCACGGGTGGGGTGGGGCTGCGCAGCGAGGCCAGGCTGAGCTCTCGCTCCAGCGACGTGCGGCCGGCAGTGCGGTTCCCGGAAGCGGAGTCGATGCGTCGCGTCGGGCTGCTGACTGCCGCGCCACGCTGCGGGGCGACAGGGTTTTCAAAGCGAATGATTGGCGCCGGCACCACCGCCGAGCCCTCCGAGTCCGAGGAAGAGGCGAGGGCAATCACTGGCGCACGCTCCGTCAAGACGTGGCCGGGGGGCGAGGATGGTCCGCTGGAGTGCGGGAGGTGGACGCGGGAGGAGTCACCGCGGCTGGGGGGCCGCCCGATCCCGGCTGCGGGCGCGCTGCGTAGCGAGTGGGTGGGGACTTTCTTTGTGGCGGTGACGGGTGGGGGTGTCCCGCTCTCCCGCCGGACGAGGGGCCGCATGCTCTCCCGAGTGGCCGGCTCCCGGAGAGCCGCGCTGCTCGTCGGTGGCACGGACGGGGGCGGCGGGGGGTCTGCTGTATCGCGTTCTTGGCGGTTTCCCCGGAGACGTCCGTCCATGTCGTTACTCGCACCAGGAGCGGTGCTGGTTCTGCTAGCGGGCTCCTGGTCCGACGCCGGGACGTCGCTGCTGCTCTGCGGGGCGACAGCCACCGGTGAGCCGCGCTGCTTGGTGGGTAGCGTGTAGCTGGCAGGCTGAGCGGGCTTCTTGCTGGCGTAGACCACACCTTGCGAGGAGGACTCCGGCGTAGGTGTGGTGGTGACGCGGTGCACCTGGTACTGCTCCGTCGGGCTTACCGGGCTGCTGGTGGATTCCTGTAAATTACGGCGGTAGAGCTGCTGGTTGTTGAACTGATGAATCGCCTCGCGGGCAACGGGGCGGCGGATGTACACCAAATCTTCCTCGTCCTCGAGCTCCTCTCCACTGTCGTTCTCGACCAAGGCCTCACTGCTGTAGCGTGGGTGCAGATACTTTGTGGCGGGGTTCGGTCGCGGCTCGAGCTCCGCCGCACCACGCGACATCGGTCGTGTGGCGTTGCTGTTCGATCCTGGGACGACATCCTCCCAGCGCTTCCGGTGCGTCACCGTCGGCTTCCCCGTATTGGAGCTCGACGTCGTGCTGGAGCGCTCCGGCAGACCGGAGGGCCGGCTGGTGGTGCCTGGTCGGGCAGCGTAACTGGAGCTCGTTGGGCGAGAGACGCTGGTACCGGGGCGTGGCGTGGGTTGCTGGGCCTGTGGCGTGGCCCGCGAGGTCGGGTTCGGGTTCGGGTTGCTGTTGTTGCTGTGGATGGGGCCTTTGAGGGAGGCCGAGAAGGTGGACGAAACAGACATATTCGGGCTAGACGTCACCGCAGTGACGACAGGTCTTTTCTTTCGCGCCGCTGCTAACGTACTCCCTGAAGATGTGCCAGACACTGGACCACGCGGTTGTGCGGCATTACTGTGAGGCGTGTGTCCACTGCCAGAGGGTTCGTCGGGTGGGGTGTGCAGGTGATCGACTGGCGACAATCCATTCGGCTCTGTGTCCGTGCAGTAGGACGCACTACTCTTGCGATGATGGTGTGCACTACGGACTTGTTGCTGCTGCTGCTGTTGTACCGGGGATACACTGTGCGTATGCCTGTGATGGGTGTGTCGGTGATGCTGGGCATCCTCCATCTCGGAGTTCGTCGCTCGTGCCAGCACGGAAGAGCCATCCGGAGTAGGAGGTGGCGTACCAGAGCTGAGTCGAGGACGTCCATGAACTTCACTGCGGCGGTTGGCCTGCTTGTTGCTGCTGCTGCAGCGCGGGTGCATGGAAGCATCGAGCGAACCACCTTGGAGGAGCTTGGGCTCGCCGATCTCACGAAGAGTGGTGGACAGGAGCGGGTCCTCCGGTCGGATAGACTGGTGCGACGGGGACGGCTTGGTACTGTGGTGATGCGTCGGCTCCATCCCCACACTGCGCAGACTCACCTCCCGATTGTACATTTCCTCTCTGATGTTATCAAAGTACGGGTGCTGGAGTGCCTCTGCCGCCGTGATGCGTTTGTCGGGATCGAGTTCTAAAAGCTGCTGCAGGAAGTTCAGAAACGTCGAGTCGTCCTTGATAAACTCCTTCATGGGCGTCAGAATGACTTGGCCCTCGCGAACCGCATCCGGAACCCGCAGGAACTCCCCTTTAGAGTTGAAGAATTTGCTGGAGTTCTTGGATCGCTTTGTAAACTTCTCCGGTAGCTTGCACACTCGCTTGTGAATGGAATGCAGGTGAGATTGATCGTCGCGGACCTCGAAGAGACGAAACCCCACCGCCACTTCGAACAGGATGCAGCCCACACTCCAGATGTCCGAGGCGTAATGCCATTTATTGCCTAGAATCACCTCGGGTGCCCGATACGGCCGTGTGGAGATGAGATCCGAGTCAAGGTTGCTCATCACACACTCGCTCGCACTGCCAAAATCACAAATCACCCACTGCTTCCCAATCGAACGCTCGGAGCAGCTCTGACTTTCAATCAAAATGTTCTCTGGTTTGAGATCCGTGTGCACCACATGGCACTCGTCGTGAATAAACTGCAACGCTCGCAGAATCTGAAATGAGAACTGTTGAAGTGAGTTCTTCGTGACCACACCGCGGCCGATACCGAGTCGCCGACTGCGCAGCGAGGCGCCGTGAAGTGCCATGATAAACACGGGACAGCCTCTAAAGTCAAAGTAGTCCAGCATTTTGGGCATCTTGAGGAGGTTTCCCTTATTCTTGGAAGCTAAAATCTGCAGCATTCGGTACTCGTAGGTCGCATCCTTCCGGTACTCCTTCTTCAATATTTTCATAGCCACCGTGACGGGTCTCTCCTCCCCCTTCGACTGCACCAAGTCGATGCAGCGGTACACTTTAGAAAAGTTACCACATCCGATTTCACACAGCACCTGATAGCGCTCACGCACCGAATCACCAGGGTGAATGCGGACGTGATTCCCTTTAGAAGGCGGCATGGCTTAATTGATAATTTTTTTTTAGGAATAAATACAATAAACGAAGGAGTAAAACGTTCCGGTACTTCTTTTTCTCTGCTGAAAGAACAGAAGGAATCTGAAGGTTTTGGGGTTCACAACGACGATGGAAAAAGTACTGTTTTGATCCCTTCTCTCTCTGCTTGTCGCGCTATTTATCTTTTATTTTAGTATGACGTACCGTAATCGTTTTAAGTTCCACTTGTTTCACTTGCTTGCAGTTTTTTTTTTTTTTTTCACTCTTTGAATTTTTTTGCTTCTTTCTTTTCTTTCTTGTTGTTGTACTCTCCGTGTTATCCTGAAAAGCGCGCTGGCTTCTTTACTCAAGCAGTGAAAATCTCAACGAACCAAGGCGATAAGGGGAAAGAAGCGATTCAATCGAAAAAGAGCGGATAGCGTGCGGTGTTTTATGGGTGTGAAGTATATGGGAACCAATCAAAACAATCAATTTTTTAAAAAAAAAAAGTGCGTTACAAGCTGTGACGATGAACAGTCCGGTAAAATATTGGTACCGCCAATGCCACTTCGTTGCAACGCGCGACCTCTTTCTTGCTGTTTTTTGTGGTCCTAAATGAAAATGACTGAAATGAGTGTACACGAAAAGTAAATGAAAAAAAAGGAAAAGGAGTATCTAAACTCAATAACAGTAATAACTAACGCGAATACAAAAAAAAAGAATTTTAAACTAAGGCACCTTTGATAAGAAACTTGAATAAATAAATTAAAAAAGCGAAAAAAAAAGTAATAATGAAGAACGGAATACGGAAATCGTGGACCGAACCCACTAAAAAAAATAATAGTTGGGTGATGTACACGAGAAAGATATGAACTATAGTTTTTTTTGGTTGGAAAAAAAAACAACACAAACAAACAATGAAACAAACAACTCTCTTTCTCTTTCCGTCGCTAAGCGAGGAAATCAAATGATCCTCCTAATGAATAAATGGTTAAAGCTTTTAATGAAGAGACTGAGCTGGAACCACAAATAAAAGAGAATAAGGGGTGAGTGTTTCACTGTTAATCAATACGCGCACCCAACGCGCACCGTTCGTAGATACGAATGTAGAACCTAATGCTTTCTTAGCTTTTTCAAGAGAACCTATTTTCTCTCTTCTTCGCTAATAAATGGAAGACAGAAAAAAAAAAAATGAGTAAAAAACTCAATATAGAAAAGGAAAAAAAAAAGCTTTTTAAAAGGGAAACAAAAGGGGGGGCAGACAACGTATCCTTCCATTGACTCGTGACTCCAAATCCACAATAGCACAAATTCGAACGCGAGGAGTTTATGCCCGTAGCATGAGCCACCGATAGAGGCCCAATAAGGTTCTCACGCTTCATTCAGGTCTCTTTTTTTTTTGCTTTTTTTACGGTTATTTATTACGAAAATCGTAGCGGAAGGAGACGTGTCTTCCTACTCCCGTTTAATACTTCACGCTCCCATCCCGTTTCTTATTGTGTTTCCCTTCACCGTCGATCGTGGCGATGGTGCTTAGGTGCTCCCGTACCACCACGCAGCGCTAAGGAACGCTTCTCTCTAGCAAAGAGAGAGAGAAAGAAAAAAAAAAACTTCTGTGAGCACCGATCCGGTTCAATGGCGCCGTCCTCACGTTTTTGCTTCGCTCATAATCATATACGAGAGGCCGCAAAAGACTAATTCTTCCGACTCGCGCTCGCACCCTACTTTTGACGTCCGCTGGCACTTCTCCAGCTTCCCACGCGCCTGTCGGCATGCTGGGACCTTCACTGCAGACCGCAGTAGCGCATTTTGGTACTTCTCATTGCTGAGGCACTTGGAGTACGCACTCATGTACGGGTCACACCTCTTTTTAGCACGACGGAGCAGCGACTCTTCAATGTAGCCACCCGACTCCGGCGTAAACATAAAATTCTGCGCGCACGCATCATAATTGTAAAAGGCCGTCCCGCAGTAGCGATCTCGAATAAGTGCCGTCATCAGCTTTGTAATATTTTCCGAAGTGGTATCACTGCTCGAAGTATCCGCCATGATGATAAACAAAAACACCAAACAAGCAATAATACACAAATATGTTTTGTTTCGTGAAAAGAAATCACGATATCAGTTCTTCTTCGTTGTCGATTACTCCGAATTACAGCACACTCTCACAAAAGAAAAACACTACCTTAAAATGTATTTTCTGGAACTTGAAAAAAAAAAGGAGAAGATTAAAAAATATAATATAATATCCTGAATGCCACCAGAAAAACAAGAAATCCACAAATCCAGCACCAAAACAAGAACGTCCATCCGTCCTCGTACACATCAAAAGTTACACGAACCAGCTCCATATTCTTTATCATGCCCTCAAATATATAAAATACACAGAAAACATAAATACATTAAAAAAACCACACATGCGCCACAAATTAAAAATCACAACAAAAATCCTTAGTTTTCTTCTAAACACTGCAACGAACCACGCAGTCCTCTATTCCACTAACCATAGGACAGCACAATACCAACGTAGAACATTACAAACCAAAAAACAACAGTAAAAAAAACAACACAACAAAAAATACAAAAAAGAAACAAAATAATACCCCCTTCTCAAACTCTGTACCTTACAGCTAAAACACCTCTTCGTACTTCCCGACCACAGCACAGAGCAGCATCGGTTCCGGTGGTCGTCCCGGAAGGGTAATAAGGCGTCGGTTGCTCAGTTCCGGTGTTTGTTGTGGTTTGGGTATTTCAATTTATGGGAATGTTCACATCTGACGGATATATATTTGGATGTCACTACCCTTCAAAAAAAGAATGAGTTAAATAACTGTTACGATAATCTCCTTTATGGAGCCAAAGGCTGAGGAGTATAGTATGCGATGAGTAAAAGGATCAGAATGAATGGGTTTCTCAATGCA
>JASAOA010001546.1:0-16010 GCA_030849815.1 Vickermania spadyakhi | reverse complement strand
GCGCTGGTGTCTATTCTGATGTAGTTTCGGTGGTCTATTCTTCATTTTTGTCGTCGGTGCTATCGAAGCTTTTCGTTGGAAGGAGTATTTTTTCATATCGGGATGGTCGAGCGATGTTGTCAGAGTGGTTCAGTGGCTGCTGTTGCGGGGATGATCTGTTTGGATTGATTTCTTCTGTGGCGGGTGTAGATGTTTCTCCAGCTGGTCTGCGCTTGAAGTATCACCAACGAAGGTGTCTGGAACTGTTTCGTATTGAAGTTCACTTACTTTTGTCAGAAGAAGCAACCGAACGGCTTTCTATTGACAAGGAGATGGTCGAAAAAACTTTGGAGTTATTGTCCAGTGATTGGGGTTGCTGTGCAGGGGAAGTGGCAGGAAGAATTAACGATTTATTGCTGCAACTAAGTTTTTCTGCGGAAGAATATACGGATTCTCTTGAGAAGCTGGAGGAATTTGTTCTTTTACTTGAGGATGCAAGGACGAGCGAAAAACAAGTTCGCGATAATTTACTCCAACGTGATGATGAGATTATTCAATGGCAGAAAAAATTCGACTTTGCGAAGAAAAACGTATCACAATTAGCAAGGAAGAGTGATGTGCTTCTGGGGAGGAAGTATATGTCTTTTGTTGACTGGGCAATGTGGAGAGCCGATTGTTTCTCAGATCATCAAAAGTATTTGTTTGGATGCTTGTCTGAAGCTGAGCAGCGCAGAAAGCATATGGAAGATGAGATTCAACTCCTTGACGAACAGCTCTCTCAGAAGAGTGCGGAATGCACTCAAATGCTCATCAAAATGGAAGAGTGCATGAAGCTAGCTTCTGTAGCAAGGGAAAATGAGAAGGAAACTCTGGATGCAATGAAAGCTCAGGAGATTCATTTTGCTTCTCTGACTGCTGAAGTGGATAATGAACGTCGCGAAAATCAAAGTATTTATCTTAAACTACGAAGGAAGGAGAAGAGAATCGAAGAATGCTTTGATGTACTAGACGAACTTATTCCAAGTGAAAACGTTAAGGAGGATGAAGTCCAAACCACAGAGGTCGTTCGAGGTGGAAGCACCGAAAGCATTTCAGGACGTTTATCTCTGGACCGGTACAATGATGATGATTTTACCTGTTCAAATATGTCTGAAGCAAGACATTACTTAGATCCTACGTATCTACGTAATTTTCTTGTTTTTTTCCTGGAGACTAGTGATCGGCTTGAACGCGAAAATGCTTCTCTTAGGGAAGCATTAGACGATGGCTCTCAGCATTACCGTGACCACATAAAGAGACTACAAGAACAAATAGCTGTTTTTCAATCTGAATTTGCTGAGAACTTGCCAGGGAAGGGAAGCTTAGTTGCAGTACAACAAGCTCTTCTCCGTGACATTGCTTTGCTAAAAGGTGCTGAAGAAGACGATGATCCGGAAGAGAGCGGTATATTTGATGAAACAGTTACTAGTCTAGGCAGTGAAGTTTCAATCTCATTGTACCCGTTTCATCTTGTATAGGGTAGGTGCTATTGAATGTTACCTGGCTAGCCCCGTACCTAAACCATACATTCACCTGGATCGACCTAAAAGGATACTGTTTTTATTATCAGTTTTTCATTCTATCATTTTTTACACTAGATTCTGTACTCTCAATAGCAACAAAAATTAATAAAAAATCTGTTCACTGTAACTGCTTCGAACCTTCAGAAACGAGAAGTTAAAACTTCTTCTTTAGTAGAAGACCAAATTTCTTAGATGTCTTGTTCTTTCGCTGTGCAGTTTAGCTTGATGGACTTGATGCATTACCCTTGGTATTTCTATAATGTATATCTATACCCCCTTTTTTGGTTGCTACTGATCTCATTAAGTCGCCTGATCCGCACTCGGTAAAGTCTCGTTTGGTTCCATGTCCTCGGCAAGTGGGAGAGGCCCAGAAGATCGTGTACATACTCCACAATCTCCTTTTGTGTCTGCAACCCCTCTTCAGGAAACAAATTTATTGAGCCGAAGTGATATTATCAAAACGATTACCAAGCGGATCGAGAAAAGCAAGGATCCCATTCGAGTGGATTCTCTCGTCGCATATGAATTTTTAGAGGAGTCGCAAGGGGATTGGCGATGGTCTATTGGCCAAGTTAAAGAACTGACCCCTCATTCCGTCAGCATTCAAAAATGGAGATGCGAGCATGGCAATAATAGCGATCTTGTGGATGCGCTTCGACGCGATCAATTAGTAAAAACAAAGCTACTGAAAGAAAGTAGCCAATCAATTTTCTCTCTGCGAGCTGAACTCGGATCTGTAAGGACAAAAAATGAAGCAGAAATGGCAAGAGTGCGCAGTGAACTTGAACAAAGACAGAAACCTCTTTCTGTTGCTGATGATGATGTATGGACTTCTGTACTTCGATGTGCTGGAACAGGTAAACCACAAGCCCAAAGTTTAAGTCTTTTACTGACAGCAGTAGTTCGATTAGTCGATCAACGGTCCACTACACAGGTTCTCTCATGGATAGATGTTGCTAGAGCGGCCCAGCATCCAACCTTTCTCGACAGGCTTTATCGATATGATGTTTGGTACGATATGAGCACGGAGCAATTTGAATGCGCTAAAGCTCTTGTTGATGATCACACTGATCTTCAGCAGATTAATATTGATAGGGCAATTCGAGATGCGGCTGTCAACGCTGAGGTTCAGGCTTACGTTCAAGCCCTTTACATGTGGCTCAAAGCACAGGTTCAAGCATTCACCACCTATTTAGAATGTGCCAGTACTCAAGAATATGCCAACAGCTTACAACAACAACTGTTTGACTGCGTTCAGAATTTGAAGGATTTGAACCGCAAGATGGGCCAGATCAAAGAGAAACTGGCATTGTACGCTAATGGTGGAGCGGGAATGGATGAGGAAGCACGTACCAGTAATTCCTTTACATTTGTTCCGACACATGGTATTTATGCAACCTTACTCCGGTCGTCCATTATCATCACACTACGCGAAAAAAGCAGAGAGATAGCTGTTCTAGGAAAGGATGATGTTGACGAAATTCTGGTGTGCTCCTCGCATCTTAGACCAAATTTACATGTGATAATTGGAGAAATGCTTCAGAATACTTCGATAGCTGAACCACAAGGGCAAAACAAAGAAAAGGGTATGAAACACCATGAAGACGCTGAAGAGATGCGCCGGCGACTAGCGGACACACAATCACAGAATGAGGCCCTCCGTGAAGAACTTCAAGAGATGGAACGAAAAGCAGAAAGACAGAAACGTGAATTAGGCGAATTGAAAGAGCGGAGTCGAGGCAGTGGAAACCGAGATTCTAGAGAAATCGGCGAACAGAAAGCGGAGAAAGAGATTAAAAATCTTCAAGAGGCTCTTACTAAATGTGAGAGAGAAAACAAAAGACTTGAAGCCGCGCTTCGAGATGCAGAGATGAAGAAACAAAGAGAACAAGTTTCTTCGGATCGTGATTTGGAAAGGGACAACAAGAAATTACAACAGGAATTACAAAAATGTGAAAAAGAGTTAGAAAAATTGAAAGAACGCCTGCGAGAAGTAGAAAAAAACAGTGCCAATAACATCAATAGTAGATTGTTCCGCTCCAGTGATAGTAGCAGTCGAAATGTTGAAGAGAAGCTCAAAAAGCTTCAGGATGAGAACAAACGGCTTAAAAATGAAGTTGAAGAACTGGAAGATTCGCTTCGCAAGTTTAGATCCCGTCGAAATTCTTCGTCGACAACACGCTCAGCACTTTTGTCTCCTTTTAAGCAACTTCTTTTGGAAGAAAAGTGTGACCGATTGAAAATTGAGCGCTCTATGATCCAACGATGGGCTTCATTGCTTTCTTTAGATCGCACTAAGGTGCTTTCATATGGAGAAGCCCATTCAAGGGAGCTCTTGGAAGAACTGGATTTACTTTCGTCCGATTATACCGATTCTCTCGAAAAGCTTGAAGAATTTATGACTTTCCTGGAGGAAGCAAGGAGAAGTGAGAAAAAACTTCGTGATCGACTTGCTTTTAGTGAGAATGAAGTGTTTAGTCTTCAAGCTACTCAGGATTCCACGACGAATTCTCGTCAGCGCAGTATTGGCTCTCCGTCGCCCTCAAGGATTCATCGAGAAAGCGAAACCAACAATTCTAAAATTCACGAGAACCTCCTTCAACTACGTCTGGAGAATCAAGAGCTGCTCTCCATTGTCAAGTCCGTTTCACTACAAAATGACGAAAAACAAGGGCGGTCGGGAAAACAAGAATATAGAGACGAGTCGCGTGGCTCTGTTGATTCAACTTCTAACGAGGCTTTGTTTTCTCAAACTTTTCTTCGAATGCGAAGCGAAATAGAACAGCTGAAGAAAGAAAGAGAGGCACTGGAGATGGAATTAATGGACCGTGAGAGCGAAATTGAACAGCTTAATCAACAATCTGTTAAAAGCATTAACGAACTGAATCGAAAAATTGAAGTAAGCCAACAGTCGGCTCAGCATATGAAGGGGATGTTGCGTGGCATTACAGAGTTGCGGAAGAAGAAAAAACATTTATCGCTGTGAAAATGGTCTTCCAAATATTAACTAGAAAACTCGAGACCTGAAAGGAAATACTTTACTTTACAGGCGTTTATATCCTTGAAACTTTCTTTTTGTTTGAGCGTTGATGCTCTGATCATTCATATAAATTACACAGTCCAATGACTACTGATGTTCCCTTTTTTTTGAGTGCTCCATCATCTAAGTGTACCGGAAGACGTCAGATTCCTTCCACTGTACACAGAGGAACGAATCCGAATCGCGGATTGAAAAATGCACCCTCGACAGGTAAGACACACCAGTCCAAGTCTGCTGAAATATACCATAGAACAAATAGAAATATGGCTTTAACAACTGTAACGATCTAGGTGAAAATATTCAGAAACAGGTGATTCAAATTTAATGTATTTCCACAAGCTTTATACATTCTACAAGGCTATCTGTATGTGCTCCAAACACATTTTTTCTATTTCTACCCTTAAAAAAAAAATAACGATAACATTACTATTCCCCCCCTCAGTTATCGTGCTGTTTATTATGATGGTTTTTTACCCCATTTTTTGATCGTACATAGTGATTTCTTCTACCTTTTTGCGACACACAAATAGAATAAGTGAAAGTAAGAAGAAAAGATGAATCAATCCGGTCCAGAAGCGTATTTTTCCCATTTCCATATACGAGAAATCCTGGACCACTTCGTTTGCACATACGTTAGAAATGAACAAGATCAAAAAGAAAAAGCTCAGCGATCGTACTTACTGAAAAACACTGCAGAGGAAGGAGGATCAAAAGAAGAGACAGCGATGAAAGTCCAGGAAGACTACGCTGCTATCAATCCTCAACTGAAAGCCATTGTTCTTCTGCGTAAGTATCTAGAAACGTACCAAGCTGAGGAGAAGAGCTTTAAAAATCGACATCCATATATTGTTTTTGTGTCGTCTGTGCTTCCAACTGCAAAGTTGACAGTCGAGTCTTGGAGCGCCTCTCGGGCAAGCAAGGCGATGATGGAACTTGCTCGTCGATTAGCAGAAGATCCTTCAGTTTCAGCAGAGCTTTACACTCCTCAGCGTATGGACGAACGGCAATCTGCTTTTCCGATTGACTCTCCTGAAAGTCAAAAAACTCTAGACCATTTTCGAGTTCAAAAAGCAGGAGAAATAGGAGGAGTGCTGAATAGAAAAGAAAAATCTTTTACGATTATCCTAGCGAGAGAATGGCCTAGTGCGGTGGCGGATACATTGGCGATGGAAGACGTTTTGGGACTACCACAAATGGTGGTCCACTTTGCGCACCCAGAGGATGAGGTAGAAGAAACGGGGGGGTTTGAGAAAGAACCAGGTGAAATTAAAAGTATTCAAGATACATCTCGTCGTGTTCATGCTGTTGGGGTGGAAGCAGGTCGATTTAACAAACCACGGGAGCGTGCTGCACTACTAGGCTACTACTCTTCTCGTGGAATATTAACCACTGTGGAAGTGTCGAAGGATGCGGAAGCACTAACTCCTCCACTGATTGACATGATTATGAAAAAATCAAGAGAATGCCGTGAACAGCTGAACAAAGTGTAGAAAAGTGTTACAGTCTTGTCCGGCTTATCTGTAATTATTTAAAATGTATATTTTACCGTTGGCTATAAATTATACAATGCTTTTTTTATTATTTCGAAAATCAAAAGGACGTTTATTCAATGCTAGGTAAATCAATATATCAGTGCTGTATTTCTATTTCTCTTTTTCTTATATCATTTATTCTATAAAAACTATTAGTTGAAGCGGAAAAACTTTTCAAAATCTGTTTGAAGATGAACTTTATAGGTAGTAAGTATCAGGGTCAGAAAACGACTGATCTGAAACGCTTTCACGGACTCGGTCAGTACACCTTTCCTAATGGGGATCGCTACGTCGGAGGCTTTTACGATGGATGCTTCCATGGGTACGGAGTTATCTTCTATAGGCTTCGTGAGGAACCATTGTCTCTCAGTTTACCGAAAACATCATCTGAGATTGACGAAAAAGTTGAGGCAGAAAAAACTGACGAAGAAAAAGAAATTGAGAATTTTCAGCTCTTTCTTCAGCAAAGTGAACCCTCCAAAGAGCCGTTGTTTCCCCCACCGGAGGAACATGAGGAGGAAAGTAAAATTGTGTGGCAGGGCCAGTACAGAGGTATATGGGAACATGGACGAAACGTCAATGGGTGCTATGTTTTCGCTGATGGCTTAGTTTATGGTGGCCGTGCAATGAAAGATGACTCTGAGGCAGAAGCTGCAGCTGCAGCTCAAGCTTGCGCCGATTGGCCGTATTGCCAATGTAGTGATCATCGTTTATGGGCTGAACATCTCCGAAATATCACGCCTGTGCTCCCTTATGAAGCTGTATTTGGTGGCGCACAACTTCAGGAAGAGTACCGAGAAGCTATTGAAGCTATACAGAAAATAGATCAAAATTTTTGGTCTGACATGCCTATTCTTGTTCCCAGTTCCTGCGAATCTGAAATGATCCCAAGCTCTTTTGCTGGCGGCCAACCACGTGGTGGGAAAGACGTTGCCATGAAGTGGTGGAAGAGTGCCTCTAAACGCCAAACCGTCATTACTGCACTTTCTTTGCCCACTGACCCTTTGGTAGCGGAAGAAGACCCGGATCACTACGACGTGACAGCAGTAGAAGATAATGATGACTCAACCCAGGCTCAGTTAGGAAGAAAAGTGGAGAACCCTAATCTTCAAATACGCTATCCAATCAATATAACTGATGGGAATCGAACATTAACTCCGTGTGTACCTAGGTCAGGTGCACCACAGGTGTACTGCACAGGAATCAAACATGCTCAAGAGCCACACCCTCCAGAAGGCCCAGCACCGACGGAGGGCCGTCACCAACGGTTTGGTGGAGGAGATAGCTTGAGCAATAACCCTGCTTTTATGCCTGATGCGGTTGTAGATACTGACGAAGATGGGAGCCTTGAAGGAAGTATAGTGCGCTGATTTATAATTCGTTTTAAAAATATTAGAAGTTGATCGACCCGAAGTGTGTGGGTCGAGCGAATTATTCTTATATAAACCTGTGTACTTATGTATTTATCTTCTCATTGAAACAAATTGATCGATTGATAGAAATACAGATGATGCACCAGTGTTATCACTTGTTCTCCAGATGTTTGCTCGGAGAAAGGGATATGCTTACATTGAATTGATTAATTGACTACGAAGTTGCAACGGTTAATTGCATCTTTTATTTGGTTATTTGCGTCACCCACATTTCTGGTGTTCGCATACTTTCCCCCCCTTTTCTTTTTCGTTTCATAGGTATCAGTCCAGATTCAAATGGCCACTCACCCTGCTGGGACGTACGATTTGCTCCAGTGCCATGTAAGTACAGCTGTTTTTAAAAGCGGAAGAATAATTTTTTATGATTTTTTCGCGGAGCTCGAAACTGTGTCCGATAATGATGAGTCAACAAGCGCTCTTTTCATTCCTTTTCAAGAGCTTCTTTATATCAAGGTTGTAAGGTCCAACAACATGATTCATGTCGCAGTACCGAATGATTATGTTCTCGATTGGGCAACTGAAAACAACTTTCAACACCAATTGACTGATTTATCATCTGATACGAACCTTGAGAATTGCTCTTTTCCTATTGCTCTAGAGCTAACAAGTAGTTCTTCGCTTCAACATTTCTTGGAGAACATGGCTCCACTGATTGCCGCAGACAGACGGTCCCGATCATTTTCAAGAATATCAGTTTCCAGTTTTCTTCCGCTATGTGCTAACTTACCTTCTACCGAACGAGAAGAAAATGCAGGGGAAGTATTGAGATGCCAAAGTACAAGCGGAAGCCAGGAAAGTAGCCTTTCGAGCATTGACACAAGTAAACTCAATAATGGTGAGGAAGGGAATACAACATCTTCTCAGCAGAACACAGACATTAACACAACAGCGGCAGCTACCCTTTTGAGCTGTATTGATCAAATTGAAAAAACAGAGAAGCCAATGCTGCGTCTTCGTCGACAAAAATCTATCCCGACATCATCAGCTTCTGCAGCTCCCAGCTCAATTAATCTCACTAAAAGACATAACGCCATTGTTTACACGAGTGCGGATTCTGTTGTGTCTTCATTTAAGCATACTTGCTGCATCCCAATTGTCATTAACAACTCGAGAAAAAATTCCTCAATGACTCTCCCAAGTGAATCCGGAAAAAGTGGTGAAAATGATAAAAATGTACAGTGTACGAAGACTTCTACTGAACGGCATTTATGCGATTCAGATAATGCAATCACGCTTCAGAGTAAGGTTCCTTCTCCCACTTCCATACTTGCAAACTCAAAGACTCACCCCTACAACTTCGATGATTTTGTTACTCTTCCGGGTGATGCTGATGCCCTCCCTTGCCAAGAGAAGAGTGACACTCCAGTGGGTAAGTGCTCACCTACTGGTTTGGTGCCCAAGAGAAAAAAGACTACTAAAACCCAGAAGAAGTGTCCGAACACAGCTCCTAAACGTAAAAGTAGTTTTTCTCAAGCGACACATATTCGGCCCACTCAGACTCAACTATCTCACAATTTACCTGTGGAAAACATTGTGATGCTAACCTCTAGCTCAAAGAAGCGAACTTCATTCTCCACAAAAAACGAATCTGCTGCGAACAATCTTTTTTACCAATCAGAAACTAAAAAAAAAGATGCAGCACAATCTGTGACGTCATCAGAAGATGCTGGGAAAATGATGACCGAATGTGATCAAAGTCGAGCTTCTTCCTTATCAGCAGCTTCAACACCACTATTTCGAAGGAAGGTATGCTCGCCAAAGATTAAAACAGCATCCGTGGAGCGAAGGAATGAACGCCGATTAAAACGAGCAATGCTCACTTTAAATCGGATGTCTTATTATCTCACTCTACTGAAAGAAAGTGAAGAGGAGGTGCGCGGCCTTTTTTTTTTGTTACTTAAGAACTAGGTGATCACACTTACTTTGTATCTCCCTTCTATAAACCTGCTACCACTGCCATCGCAAATATATATATATATATTAGTAATAATACAAAACTGGAAAAAAATAAGAAGAGTGATTCACACATTTTATGTGAGGTCTCGTATTTTCTTGTTGTGATGTACCGTAACCACCTACCTTCTAAAATCTTTGTTTCTGTTAGAAAGGCAAAGTTATTAGATGCTTTCTCAGGCAGTACATACTTCTGAAGAAGTGGTTACTGCACTCAGCTTTATTACTTATGAGGAGCGTAATTTACTGGTATCTTCATGTGGTGATGGGACGACTGCTTTGTGGGATCATCAACGAGAAATGAAAAGAACTCTGTCCTTAGCTCATCATCGAGACGCTGTAAACGATGTAGTTCAACTTTCAAAGAACACTCCTTTTCTTCTTACTGCTTCCGATGATCGAACCATAAATATTTGGGATTTGAGAAACAGCAGTACACCCTTAACAACCATCGCTGGATTCGCAGATGGAATTAATAAATGCATCATTCTTCCACAAGGGTTGGGCCCGTCTGAATATCACACGTCACATCTTATAGCTTCTGGCTGCGATGACGGTTTAGTTTACATTCATAATCTCGCTAATTCGCTAACGGAGCATGTCTTAGTTGATAGTTTTCAAGCTTCTGTGGGGTCAGTACATGACTTGCTGTTTCATCAAGGAGCAATAGTAACTGGATCAGAAGATTATGCAATTCGCTCTTGGAACCTTCCTTTTCAACCAGACGCTTCTTCAGAGCAACGGCTAATCGAAAGCATGGATGAGTTTACAAACCCTGTGAATCACCTTGCCTTTATTCCGGATGAAGTTACGCTTTCTCCTCCTCCTTCTCCAACCGATCAGATGGATGCTGAAAACTCCATATCTCCTACTGGACCTCCTACGTGGCTTCTTGTGGCCTCTTCAGAAATAGCATTTGGAACAGATTTTTACGGTTCAAGCGGCAGGTTCGGCAAGGCTGTGAAGACATTTCAAGGCCATACTGACTACATACGCGGAATGCATATCACAGCCCAAGGGACACTTTATACAGTCTCTGATGATTCAACCCTGATTGAATGGAATTTACACAGTAGCGAAATTATTAGGCAAGTTAAGCTGCACGACAGTCTTGTAATGTCATCATCAATTACTGAAGATAAAAGTGTTCTGGCAACAGGAACTGCTGATGGTGAGATTAGAACTTGGGCTCTTCCCTTTCAAACTGAATGCATGACGCAGTAAATATTATGTGATACCTCCATATTGTAGTCAATGAAGCTAATACTTCTATGGGGAATAAGCAATAATGATAACGGACGACACCGTGGCAACAAATTTAACACAACATAACTACTTTTCTCCCCAATTCTAACAATATGGCTGAGAACACACGTGGAGCGTAGAAGACAATTGACACGATATTTTTTAAAATAAAAATATCTAACATGCTTACTCTTTTTTCCTTATCATATTTTGTTGCTGCGTTCACCTTGCGAAAAACGGAAAGAAAAATGATACGCAAATCAGTTCAACATATTTTAACGGTTTCTCCTTCTTTGTTCTGTGGTCAATGGAGATTTCAATCGCAAAGTAGTCGAGGGCAACCAGGGCCACAGTGGCACGATGGCAAAGTGGATCCACGGTACTCATCCGATGACAATATGAGAAAGCTAAATCCAGATACAATGGCGCACTATGTTAAAGCAACAATTCAGAATGACAGAAGAGAATTAGGACTTAGCGAAATATATGATTGGACTGAATTTGCGAAAGAAGCGATATATATTCCAACCCGTTCTGGTCCACTGTGGGTGGGAAGTGATGATCCTAGAGCCTCGAAATTTATTCGAAGAAGAGAAAAAATGAAATTAAAACCATTACAAAAAAGTCGTCCGAAGCCAGGCCCAGACCCCTCTAAATCGCTTGAGGATCATCCGCTCCGCGAATATTTTACAACTTCTACTAATTTAAGCGATCCTCTTAGTGTTGCTAATAATTTACACAGAGCAGGGAGGATCAAGGAACACGATATTAAACATACAGCAGCTCATATTCGTTATGTTTCCCGTCCACCAGTGATTTCTATTATGGGCCATGTAGACCATGGGAAAACAACTCTTTTGGATTATCTTCGGAAGACTAATGTAGCTGCTGCAGAAGCAGGGGGAATTACACAGAATATCGGTGCTTTTCGAGTCCAAACCCCAAGCGGTAGTCATATAACATTTATTGATACTCCTGGACACGCAGCATTTACAACAATGCGAGAAGCTGGTGCGCTTGCGACAGATATTATTATTCTGGTGGTTTCTGCTGTAGATGGTGTGCAGGATCAAACAAAAGAAGTTGTGAATCTAGCCCGGGACACAAGTACCCCCATTGTAGTAGCAATTACTAAAATAGATCGTCAGCCGAAAACCGAAAAAATAATGCAGCAACTTCGGGAATTAGGTCTTGAGCTCGAAGATGATGGTGGTGACGTTCAAGTAACAAAAGTTTGTGCAAAAGATGGAACAGGTGTATCTGAACTTCTAGACATTCTTCTACTTCAAAGTGAACTATGTGAAATAAGTACTCCCGAACCATCTCGAACTGAGCTTATTGTACTGGAGTCAAAACGCCACAATGTCAGTGAAATAAACGCTATTGTGCGGTGCGGAGTTGTTAAAACTGGACAAGTTTGTGTTTCGGGATTGTCCTACGGAACTATAAAAAAAATTTTCAACGATCGTGGAGAACAAATAACAGAAGCAGCTCCATCTACTCCGGTAGTAGTTCACGGCTTCAAAGTCGATGCAAAACCGGGATCCACGTTACTTCAGGTGAGCTCAGAAGTCCACGCTCAGAAGTTCTATCTTTTTATGAGAGATGTATACAATACTGAAGGATCAAGAGAGGATTATCTACAGATATTAAATCAAGAACGCCAAGGGAATATTTATAGTCGAAAACCCGACAACAATTTGGTACGAAACTTCTCAACAAAAGCATTTATATTAATATGCAAGGCTGCAACGTTCGGAATGTTACAAGCGTTAATGAAATCTATTTATGAATTGCCTCGATTAGAAGGGATATCGATTGATATACGAGTGACAGAAATTGGGGGCATAAAAGACTACGACATCGTAACAGTTGGTGGAACAGGGCAACCTGGATGTATACTTCTTTTTGGAGACAGTCCCAGTTCTTCAAAGCTAGATATACCAAGTCACATCAGGCTAATTCAATTTAAAGTGCTGTACCATGGAATCGAAGAGTTGAAAGAAACATTGGTGGGGGCTCTTCCAAAGCTTAAACATACCCGAGTTATATCAGCTTCCGAATGCCTTGAAACTTTCCGGGCCTCACAAGCTGGCCGGAAAGGAAATGCTGCTGGAATGAAAGTAATTAAAGGCATCCTAGAGGCTGGACATCTTACATGCCGAATAATTAGAAAGAAACCCGAAGTTTCATCTTGGTCTTATACAAAGCGTGATGTGGGTGACCTTGACTATCAATCCGTTGATATTGTATATGAAGGACAGATAAAAGAACTTCGGCGCTTTAAAGATTTAGTCCCATCTGTAGAGGTTGGTCTTGAGTGCGGAGTAATTGTTCACGATGAATTTATTTTTAAGAAAGGAGATATTCTTGAACAAACAGAAGAATATGAAGTTCAGCGAGACGTGGCGGAAGAGTACGAGCGTGCAGCTGAGAGAGAAAAGCATCTTCGTGATTTGGCAGAGCGACAAGAACTTCACCAAAAGACTATGGATCAGTAGGAATTAAACTCACATCATTATTTACATGCAATACAGAAATTCACAAAATAATGCAATTCTCCCATCCTTTATTTTTCTGACAAACAATTTATGGCACTATCCTCGGAAAAAAATCCCAACAAATTCTTAAATTCTATCTTTTGTTTTCTCCCTTAATATATAGCTGCTTTTCATCATTTTGAACGGTTGATAATGAGATTTTATCACAGTGTTGTGTATCAAGTTCGAACTTCAATCAATGTACAAATTATCTCTAATTGCGCTTGCACAACAAAGTACTCCCGCAGATTTACCGCTACGCAGACAATTGATCAAAAGGGAATGCTTACTCGTCCTTTACCGGAAAGGGCAGCTGCGGTGTTTTTGGCGCAATACTTCACTTCGAAGAAGTTAAAAGAATCTTCTGTTCATATGATGCCATTGACCATTTTTATTAATAACATGCCTTCTATAACAAGGGATGATATTTTCGGTGATAATTTAGATGTAACATCATGGATTAAAACATGCAAGTTGTTCGAAATTGTTTATGCAGATAGCCAAAACCTTATGTCCCTCGGTGAATATCACAAACTTTGGTCTTCACAGAAAAATGAAGAAACCGAATTAGTACGTCAATACGGTGCAATCGAATATGTGAAGCTCACAGTGGACCCTCACCAAATTTTGAGTGCTTTTGAGACAAATGAAGAGATAAATGAGAAACGGAGTAGTAGTAGCGATGAGATCCGCGCGTTTTCCGAAGTCCTAACAAAACATGAGAGCCAGAGAACTTCTCGATGGTTTTTTATCAATGAAGCCATTCTTTTGGCTAAACGTGAGGCCACTAAATACTCAGGAAGTCATCCTTTAAAGTATTTTCTCACAACAGACACAAATGAAATAAAGCTGAACATTCTATCAGCGGAAGCAAAGAAGTTTCTATGGATTCAGGAAAATGAATTTGCTATCACTAGCCGGAAAAAAAACGAAGCCACTCCTCCTCTTGCTGGAATGCCAGATCAGCCCAAAGCGCGAAAAGCATTATCTCTTAATAATCATGGAGGTTGGGGATCACAGATGGCTGTTCCGACAAAAGAAGATGTGTATGAAATTCTGAGGTACGTTCCAATTAACTGGGGAAGTTTTGGAAACTTGAATATTCCACCGAAAATCAAGAAAAAACATATACGCTGCTCTGCAACAATGCAATGGTTTCGCAGGCAACCGCATTACTTTGAACTTCGAGACATGAATGGGACTGTCGAAATACGTCGAAGTTGCATGCTCCATCCAGAACATCATAATATGACTTCTGAGCAGGCGAAGGCCTTTATTGAACATGGCATCTCTACCGGAACTATAAACAGCTTAGTTGTCGTAGGGCCTGACGGTCAACCCGTACAGAAACACTCCCCTAGCGAGAAAAACCTTCAAAAATTCTTTTACCGAGTGTGCCCCGCGTATTTTGTACCATTTACCTTAATTCTGCAACGTTGCAATAAAAAAAATATTACTCTTAGAGAGCTTCAAGATGTTGCGGTGGAACACCCCGAAGACTTTGAAATTGTGTCTGCTGTTGGGCTTCCGACCCCATTCGTTAGAAAGCGTGCAGGGGCAGATAGTACGCGATGGAAAAAAAAGTTTATTGATGATTTGACTAGCAGACCTGATGATATTCCTGCATTAGGAGCTATTTGCAACCATCTTTGTGCAACCTGGGATCGGCTGGAATATGTTTACGTTTTGCTTTCACCTTCCGAGCAATGTTCAGTTGGTGGATTTGAAACCATGACCGATATTATTCGTCGTCATCCCGAACTGTTCCGTGTGGGAGAACGGTTTGCATGCCGAATTGATTCTTCAGATCCATTGTTTTGCGAGCAGCCAGAACCAGTTGAAACTGAGATGACATCTAGAACTTACCTTCGAGAAGAAAATCCTTACTTGAGTAGTAAAGAATTAGCGAAAGTATTCCACTTTATTATTTCTTCAGATGAGACTTATACCCCCTCTTTTTTTGTGCGAGGATCGAGCCCAGCAATGCGTGTTGCTCTGCCAACTCGTATTTCTACGGTACTTCAAGAATTCCCTCGCCTTTTTGCTTGCAAAGAAACTACACCTGGAGTTTTTTCCATTCGAAAAGTAAATGCTAACACTCCTAAACGTGCTTCGTCCGTAAGTTCCAAAGAAGACGAAGATGATTTATCATGGCTTGCCCCTGAGGAAGGCAACAATCAAGAACCTAATTCACGCCGAGCAATAATTGATGCTGTGAAGCAACTCATCCCTTCTGATGGAGTAGACTATGAACGCTTACTTTTATGGGCATCTCTTCAAGTGCAACGCGCGGTTAATTCTCATTACGGAAGCTTGCTTAAAATGTTGGAGCTCGAACAACAGGAATTTAAAATTATAAAAAAAGAAAATTCAATTACAGTGCAGCGTATTTAAGGCTAAAAATACGAACTGAAAATTCAGCCAAACTTTTTCACAAACTTTTACGTCTTCATGGAAACAAAAAAAAGAATATATTATCTGAAAATACGGACGTCAGTATGTTTTCTAAGCGGCAATGTGATTTTGTCTCTTCTAAAAAAAAACATATTCTTACACCAATTCCTCGCGATTCTACTTTCCGTTTTTTCACGTGTTTAGAGGATGACGGGGTTGAAAATTCCTCCCGCGCGTTTCAACGGCCTCCTGGGGAAGGAAAGTTTTTGAGGGGGGTGAATGCCGCGGCGTAGGGTTTTCATGCTTCTCTATGTCGTTCCTGTCCCTGCAGC